>CAMPET010000240.1:67064-80341 GCA_946803715.1 Beroe ovata | reverse complement strand
ACCCCCCCCCCCCCCCCCCCCCCCCCCCCCCCCATCATATTTTATTTTTAAATGATACTTCTTCTTACTCTATTTATAAATTTAACATTCTCTAACTGATTTAAATATAATAATCACAAACACACACACACAGTACACACACACAAACACACACACACAGTACACACACACAAACACACACACATACTACACCTTCTCAAGAATGAGTGAGACAAATGCTGCAACCAAATGATGGTACCTAGGAAACATCACGGAATTTAATCTCATTGATTGGAAAGAATCGATGTTTACCAATGCATGGGCAGAAGCGGCAGTAGCTCAATATCGATTCATTTGTCGGGCGAATCAGCAAATTGGTAGGAACAAAGTCAGTCCCTAGTAGTCAGTACCTATGTAAGGCACATGATTGCTGAACCTGGGTTTTGACCCTGACAGTGTCCTCCACATCTCACTGCCATATAACATTTCCAGGATAGCCGTCGATTGTAAATATACGCATCGAAAAATTGAGAGAAGAAAATGTAGACGATTCCTGGCGTCTTTGTAACTGGTTATGGCTCCATACCAGTAAGCTTTAACGAACTAAGGCCCATATTCTCTTCTAGCTAAAATGATAAGCGCGAGGATATAGCAGGCAAGCGCGCGCGGCCTTGCCTCGGGAACAACAGATCGTTCGTAAGGAGGAGCAAACTTCTATAGATGAATTACGCGGTATAACCAGTGCAGAATAATTTTTACACGATCCCTCAACAATGATCGTGTCTGCAATTTGTAGACGGCTAGCCACGGTGGGTGTGTTTTACACGGGAATATAATTGTACACGTAGATATATCACGAAACTGTACTTTAGATACGGAGCGTTCTCTCGGTGCCTCACGATGCGAAAGTGTGAGTAAACTACCAAATCTGTTCAAATACCGATTTACGGTGTAAGCTGGTAAACACATTGACGAATGAAAAAAGGCAAATTTAGCCGTTATCCAATCAACCGTTTAATGGCGGCGACTTACGGCAAGGCGCCTCAGTTCTAGTCATGTTAGCACGGTATAATTATAGCTCTTTACATGTGAAGTGCGGTTTCATGTTGTGAAGTGCGGTATATGTTGTGAAGTGGTATGATGTTGTGAAGTTTCGGTAAACATAATTGTGACAAATGTTCGATAATCAGTCTGTCTGCTGACCAGTTTCCATGGAGATATGATGAACCCCGGCATAGCGATGTCAGCCCCGGATGTCAGGGATGTCCGATCCTCACTGTCATTGGACATCCACCAGACCCCTCTGACCATTGGGTTAGACAAAGCAGAACAAAGTGCAGTTAGTTCAAACTCTCTCTCTCTCTCTTTCTCCACGCAAAAAGTGTGGAATTTCACCAATACTTGTGCAGCAGGAAGTTGTAATTGGCAATGCTAATTACCGTGCCTGTTCCATGCAAGGGCAAGTACACGATAATTACCTGAATTAGCAAGTAATTCAGCTGATTACTCTAGTAGGGAAATCTTTGAAGAGTAACAGGTTTTATAGCTCTTTACCAGAGCGTTACACAATTCAGAGTAGTGGTTGTTACGTGCGCTGCATATTATAGCAGCAACGATTCTCTTAACGACTCCTTTTAACCCCCCACCCCTTTCTCTCGGGAAAAAAGGATGCTATTCTTAGCAAGGATTACACATTAACTTATTGTGTAATTGTACCATGTGTACTTCAAGGTGTATTACTCAGTAACCAATGATGAGAAATATAGGTTTATAGTTCATAATAATGAGTTTTTACTACTGGGATATACAGTAGTAGCGGCACATGACAAAGCTATTATTAACGGAATGCCGTTCCGCCATCACCATGGCAGAACACCATGGCGTCTGCTGCAAGGATGGAGAGGGGACACAAAGGCGAGACACAGGTCATATCACTAAATAAACAAGTTCGCATGTCCTGTTATGTTAGTTATGTATGTGAATACGCGTATCATAATTGCCGTACTAAAGCAGCAGTTATAGAGACTCGCGTGCGATGTCAACTCAATTAATGATTTACAGCTGCAATCTAACATATGTGAAATAATGAGATATTAGTTGAATAGAGGGATAAGCAAGTGAAATATGCTTGGATGAGGAACATGGACAGCTAAATAATTGATCGAGCTGTCATGATAAGAGCCGCATACATATGCTGGTTGCAGTTGTTATAGCCGAATGTAAGACAACCACAACAACACAACAACAACAACAACAACAAAAACAACAACAACAACAACAACAACAACAACAACAAACAACAGAGCAACATAGTCACACAACTAACAACTGACCCTAGTAATGAGAGCAGGTGTGGGTGAGCTACTGCAAGTGACTTGTAACAGCTCCATCTGAGATATATCCCGTCTCAACTCTCCTACATAGACAACAGGACGCCACATGGCGTGAACTGAAACGTTTCCATAGTAACCATGGATTCAATGACCACGCCCAATCCACCACCTTTAATTTTCTCATGTCAGAACAGCCCGCACTCATTTTTCCAAGGATATTGATAAGAAATAATGAGATATAAGTGGGGTATTTGTCAAACCTGCTGCCTCCTGAGAGGAGGAATTTGTGGGGGAATCTGGGGGGAGTTCCTCCTTATCGTTAACAATCTCGTAAGTGAAGAGCCACGGCGTCGCCTCGTCATCGAACGAGTGACTCTTCACCTCGTCCAAGGTATGCATTGTCACTGTCTCTACCACTACACAGAGAGGTTTGCGTGGAATTAATGATTCACTTGTTAACTACTAATTTGACAAACTTAGGGTAGATTTTTAAGTGTCATTACGAATCCATATCGAGAGATCAGCAGAGTGAAAAATTTCACTGTTAATTTGTCTCGAGTTATCATGGACAACTATGGCGGATCAGAAGGCTCACCCGGAATTTTGTCTCTGAAAAATAGAATTTGATCCTTCTGATCCACACGTGGATCACAGGGCTCATCTTAGGTGATCCTTCTGATCCACGTGGCGCTTCTCCGGGGTCAAGTCTAAATTCGGTGACCCTCCTGATCCACCTTAGGTGGATCAGGAGGGTCACTCAAATCCAATTTGACCCTAGGGAAGCGCAACGTGGATCAGAAGGATCACCTAAGATGAGCCCTGTGATCCACGTGTGGATCAGGAGGGTCACACGGAAAAATCGAATTTGACCCTTCTGATCCATACACGTGGATCACCGAGTTCACCTTAGGTGACCCATCTGATCCACGTTGCGCTTCCCTGGGGTCAAATTGGATTTAGGTGGATCAGGAGGGTCACAGAATTTAGACTTGACCCCGGAGAAGCGCCACGTGGATCAGAAGGCTCACCTCAGATGAACCCTGTGATCCACGTGTGGATCAGAAGGGTCAAATTCTATTTTTCAGAGATAAAATTCCGGGTGAGACTTCTGATCCGCCATCAGACAACACCTAATTGACTCCAAGTATCAGCTACTTACCGAGTACTGCTTTATCAGGCTGTGGAATCTTCAGACCGGCTATCTTCTCCATATCTATGAACATGTCGAATAGGGTCGTGTTCTCGCTGAACTGTAACTTAGGGAATTCCTCCATTCGACCATCACTCTCGGTCACGTTGATCTGGGAGAAGTAAACTGTCAGTTCTGATTCTCAGTCAAGAAATGGTTATTCTCAGATATTATAGTCAAGACATTCTAGAACATTCTTCGGACGTGTTTTGTTCCATGTAACACAGGACAGACAGGTGTCTTGTAACGCGACTTCTACCTGGACCCTCATGAAGGAATTGACAAAGGCGAACACCAGACTTTCTCCACTCGATGTCTCGTTAGCAATGTCAATGTGGAATTTAGCATTATCTCCCGTGAGACTGATTGTCTGGTTTTGGAGGGACGTTGTGTTCTGTATGATGAGGGACTTGAGTGTGATTCCCATACTGCTGGGCGTGGACACAGAGATGGAGTCATGGTCAGCGTCTGGGGGAGAGAGGGTTGGGGGAATGGAAATGACGATGAAAAATCAATGTGGCACATACAGTAACTTAGCCAATTCAATTTCAATGTTGCACGTACCATTGAATTTGGTCCAGTTCACAGTGAGGTTGTCATTACCGCTTACAATTATCCCGGAAACACCATTGAGTGAACTCCAGAGATACTGCGCGTGCGCACTCTGCACGTGCAACATGTTGACACCACCACAGATAGTGTTATCATCACAGCCGGGGTTGTATGTCCATCTCACTCCACCGACCTGACCATTGAGTCGTTACAGAATGATTGGAAATAAGCTGTCTCTAGATCAAACACAGATACATTCACGATGGGAATTGGGATAGGACTGCTATACTCTTACTGTTGTCAAGAGAGTGATCCAAGTCAGTAATAGGTGAACGTGGGTTGAGGATGTTTTCAATTTCATGGTGTCTGCAATTCTTCACATCTCATTGTAACGTCATGCTTTAAGTATGAGAATGTTATGTTTGCTTTATCAGTGTCAAATACAAATTAAACCGAAAATTACATAGTTAAAGAGAATGAAAAACCAATCCGAATACTGTATCAAGTGTAGCGCATGACTTGGAGCAATGAGTCGTCAGTTGACACGCATGAAATATGATAGTGTAGTGTAACAGTATCACCTTCTCCAAAGTCTCCCCGAGTTTCGCATTCTCCCTGTAAACACTAACAGGTTTCCTCTCTAAAAAAGAATGCAACGATGCTGCGAGTTGCAATCATAAGTATTTCCCGAAATGATAGTGATCAATGACCAGTCTTCTCGACATTTCCAACTGGCGTGAGCCTAAACTCACTAAAATCCTCATGCACTACTGCAATACTCCATTTCACCATCACTGCTAGTGCTAACTACAGTATTGAACTACTCAAACGGCTAGTTCGATCACACGTTTCAAAAGACGGGTCACGTGATTGGGCTGGCCAATCAGGAGCCATGATTCATGAAACAGGCTTCCACTTTCCAGAGCTCAATTTAACAAGCAAAAGGCGTGGACGCACAACTCCCATTGCTAAGATACTCTATCATCTATCAATCACAGTATCCCTTCCCCCTGTTTTGAGTCATGTTTCATCTTGTGCTGAGTGTGAACTACATATTACCAAGCATATTCTTAACATATCAGGTACATTCGAATATACTTGCAGTGTGCACCCCTGGAAAATAATGCCATACTTTCTACCCTGAATCAACTCATACCTCAGGTAACAATCACCTCGACACGACCCACTGGGTATCCACCGGTAAAGCACACAGGTTACCCTCTACATGACCCCCTGATTGAAGCAGGAATCATACAACCTGCTCTGAGGAATGTCACTGGCAGAGAGCTGTACCCTGACACTCCTGAAATTACCACCAGATCTTCACCCCGACCACACAAGTTCACTCCTGCAACTGACACGATATTCTGGTGTAAGTTCCTATAGCAACTCCGTATAGTTAGGTCCATGGTTATTGCTATGAAAGTGGCTGGACATGAACGGATCATTTGCAGGGTTTCCCATGATTGGGGCTCTAATTGCAATAACCTTCATCTACTGGCTCTACTACTGTGTTAAACAGTGTCTCAATTGTGGCTGGGACGAGAAGAAGCACCAGGAACGAATCCTCAATAACAACCACGACAATTACGGAACACTCAAAGTTGACAACGACTCTTTCGATATCAGCAACTTCAGCAACTTCTATGTGAGATATTCTCAATTATCATACCTGAGCTCATGCAGTGTTGCAAGTCTGCAAAATCATTTCCCAGATACAACGTATTAACACAGATGTATTAACCCTGACTCTAACGATTTCCAAGCCAGGGCCGCAAGTAGTGATCTACGACAAGGACACTCACGGCTACACGTTAGGTAACACAGTAATCTGCGGGAGAACACATGCCGAATCAGGATCCTCCTTCATGACAGACACGACAGCCCATCACACGCAGCCGACAGCACCGAGACAGAGCAGCAGGGACTGCTATCAGTGTACGACACCGCTACTAATACAGGACAAACACGGTAATGCTGGTTATTCGTACCAAGGGGAGTTCATACTACCCTGGAATAAACAGCAATGACTGTGTCGTGTTAAACTGTACGTGATTATATGGAACCCCAATGCTAGTGTCTTGTTTCGAATAAACGTAGCTGAAAAACAAAAAGAAGTTGCCACTTTATTTGTTTGACCTGCTGCTATTATACAACTGCAGTGTTTCCCCTTTGTTCCTGAAGCAAGCACGAGATATTCGATTCTACAAATGCGCGCTCAAGACATGTCGTTTTTAAATGCTTGTTCATGACCAATATGTTGGCGCGCGTTACATAAAAACTACGTACGAATGCTTGGCAATGAAACTCACGGAAGTTTAATATTCTGACCAATCCAGATACTATGCAAATAAGAATAAATTACCTCAATCTAAAACTCATCTACAACCGAATATTTTACAGATGAAAAGAGGATCACATTAACATACACAATTATAGTTAACTTGTTTAATGTTTAGGTTGGCCATCAAACCAGACAGTCTGAAACCTGACAACACATCCGAAGGTCACTGCCTGAAGTACTTACTGTTCCATGTAGGGATATGTGTGTTTGGTAAGGGGTACCAGGGACTCCTTGATTGCTTGAGGAGATGTCCACTTGCTGATCAAGTTGAGACTAACTGCCTTGTCGTTAGTCCCACTGGCGCGGGAACCGCCGAACGGCTGCTGTCCCACAACGCTGCCAGTCGACTTGTCGTTGAAGTATATATTACCGGCAGTGTGGCGTAGCACAGTATGTGCGTGTTCCAGAATAGACCTGGACAAATGTTAAGTTACACATAATCTTGTTCATTTCATGAGAGCCTCCCCGGAAGGGAGGTGAGCCTAGCCCCGAGGTACTGCAATACGGGGAAGACTCGCGGTCCGGCTGAAGCAAGCTTCACATCCGAGACCAGTTGCCAAAAATCAATTTAATATTGAAGCTATACGATGTATAGCGTATCAGATATTAAACTGATAAGAACAGATACTACACTTGATCTTAGCCAAAAGGCCGAGAAGCGATAATGGTAATGCAAAATAGGAGACTATATTTAAGTGCCAGAATATTTCCTTGTGTTCGAAAACGGTGTTGATGAGAATGGAATATTGCTTTCAATCATGGCAGTGGAATACCAAAAACCTTCATAAACAGGTTGCCATATATCAATTTTTATCGTTATAAATCAATTTCCATGGACCTATAAATTATTCATTCATAATGGCATGCGAATGATACTCAAAAACACTCCCACATGTACTGTTAATTTGCAATGCTCCCTAGGCGTGCCGTGAAATCGGGGCGCCTACTGTATTTTAATTGCGCTGGGGTGTACGATACACCCCAGATCGATATGAGTGATATTATGCATACGTGTCATTTCATCATTTCGTTTCGTTGATTTGGCGTGAATGCTTGTCGATGGTCCATTATAAACTCTGTGCTAACGTTCATATTTAGTTTAAAAGAGTTGATTTTGAGGTAATTTCATCGTATTTACATGTGCTATTACATAAGCTATTACATAAGCTATTTTAACTAAGTGCAGGATACGAATCACTCTCTCCCATCTTCACTTAACCTCGTCTTATCTAATAAGTAACCATGAAATATTCTGTCAGTAGACAGTTATAATAGCCAATAGGAGACTGAAAATGCTCATCTCTGGAGTGCTTTCTTCTCGTAGTAAAATGACTTGAATCGATGATTTCTGTGTGATCAGGCACTCTCTGGCTTGGACTTTAAAAAAATCTTCTCCTGTGGTGCTAAGCCTCTGGCATTTGGGGGGCCTGCCCCCCAAACCCCCTGAGTCACTCAAATACCGTACACTGGCTATATATCGAACATTCATGCAATCATAATACAATCAGCATGCAATACAAACGATGAATATATAGAAAACAGTAGGTAATGGAGACAATAACAATTTCAAAGAATATATCGCAAACAATCAGCATCACATTAATCAGTTCAAATCGTATAATACGTGACACGGTATTCTATTTTCACAGAGAAATATTGCGATTCATTTCTGAAAAACCTGTTTCGTCAAAGAATGAAAGTATAAACCATACTAACGTGAAAGATATTCATTTGGAACACTAATTAAATATTAACTACTAAATATAGGTATAAATGTGTGACAGTAAAATAGCTATCACTGAAAGACGCTTAACACCTCCAGTTGTATCAAATTACATGCCATTTCATGAGAGCCTCCCCGGAAGGGAGGTGAGCCTAGCCCCGAGGTACTGCAATACGGGGAAGACTCGTGATCCGGCTGAAGCAAGCTTCACATCCGAGACCAGTTGCCAAAAATCAATTTAATATTGAAGCTATACGATGTATAGCTTATCAGATATTAAACTGATAAGAACAGATACTACACTTGATCTTAGCCAAAAGGCCGGGATGATGTGATTGTGGATTTGAACACTATATAATTGGTCCGTAATATTTCCTTGCGTTTGACGAAGGGACTGATTCATCAGTGATACTAAATGAGGGATTTCAATTAACGCGTATGATATCCTTGAGATAAGGAAATGAATTCAGGTTTTCGGTAATTGCAATATTTGTGACACACTAGGTATAATGTAATGATAGCCATACACCACAGTTACCTGTCCTTGCAGTAAATACTGCCAGTCAGTCCGTATGGAGAGGTTGTGTCCACCAGTTTCAGAGTTTGTTCCCAGTCTGCGTCATTGTACACGTATACAGTGAGAACTGGCCCGAAAATCTCTTCTTCCATTGACTTGTAGTGTGGGTCACTCGTCAAAATAATGGTTGGATCCACATAGTAACCGACACTGAGAAGTCAGGGAGCTGTCATTGTGTAAATAATATAGCATGAGATCAACCACCCGGATAAAACACAAAATGTGTAACACCATGTCTCATATCACGCTTCACACCACACTACACTTTACTACACCAGGCACTACACATCACAGCACACCACACTCCCACACGCCATACTCCCAGACATCACACAACATCACACCACACAACATCACACAACATCGCACTACACTACACACTACACCACACCACATTACACCACACCGCACACCACACCACACACNCCACACATCACACCACACAACATCACACCACTCCGCACAGCACACCGCACACCACCACTCCACACAATATCACACCACTCCCACACCCCATACTCCCACATTAAACCACACACCACTCCCACACAACATCACACATCACACAACATCACACCGCACAATATCACACCGCACACCACCACTCCACACAACATCATACCACTCCCACACCCCATACTCCAATACACCACACATCACCACACCACACAACATCACACACATCACACCACACATCAACACACCACACCACTCCCACACGCCATACTCCCACATCACACAACATCACACCGCACAACATCACACCACACAACATCACCCCACACAACATCACAGCACACTCACACCACACCACACAACGTCACACCACACAACATCACACCGCACCGCACTCCACACCACACAACATCACACATCACACTACACTTCACTACACCACACACCACACACCACACCACACTCCCACAGACCAACCTGTCATCACACTCCCCGCCCACGATTATTTCGCAGGAGGGATCCGACTTGGCATGATCGAGATAACTCTTGATGTTGAGGAAACTCTTGTGGTCAATGACAGCGGATGTGAATGTTTTCAAATCCTCGGCGGGGCCTATTTTCAGGGCCGCTGTGCTTGACACCAGACCTTCCCTTATCTGAGAAGATAATACTGAGTGGTGTTGTGTTGCACACACAAACACGCAATCTCGCACCAGTGTATAGGTACAGTACTTGATGTGTCAAGATAAGGTTGGGGAAGTGAGTTGTGTGACGTGTCCCAATTTTGTGAGGGGGAATTCAATAATCACCGGCCTGCAGGCTATGATTATTGAATTACCAGCATTGCTTGTATCTAATGTATATAATGTATCAATGATGATTGATAATTCGTGAGTCAGAAGCAAACCACAACGTCTACTAACACTAACATACAAATGCACATACAAGTTGTATAACATTCGTCTAAACCTAATAAGCGCTACTTAACCAAAATCATGAGTGTTAGTACTTTATTACTAGGTAGTTTTCTTGCCGAGCAAATGTTGCCAAAATCAAAAATGGATGCATAATCTCCCCAGCACCCTCTTACCAGAGGACACACTGACAAGGATTACCTGGTCCCACAGACTGGCTGGAACATACATCCTCGAGCAGGCACTGCACTTCTGACCACTGTACTCGAATGCAGACAGTATTGTACCGTTGATCACGGTCTCCGCATCTGCAGTTGGGTGGACCAAGTGGTAGTTCTTCCCTCCTGTCTCACCCACCAGCCTCGGGTATGTCCTGTGGGAGTATGGGTCGGTAGTGTTACTGAGGTGTGGAGAGGTAGAGACTAATGAGTATGAATGGATAAAGCTGAGTATGGTTAGGAACTGAGTGTATGTGATTAAAGGAGCGGTCTTATGATAAATGTTAATTGTTAATCCGGTTAATCACATGAACCAATATTGTTCACATCACTGTGAACTATCATGGAAACCACTCACTTGTAATTGTCAATGTTCATGCCCACTTCTTTCCACAGATGATTGAAGGTAGGGGAGGACCCTGTGAAGCTGATGCCCGCAAGATTCTTGTTCGGTATGACTGCTTTGCCAAAGGCAGGACCTCGGCTCGGCACGAAGTTGCATACACCTGACATAAACATGATGAGATATAGTAGTGAAATTATCTAGTAGTATAATAAAAGCCTTGTCTTATACCTATCCAAATATGTTCAATTCTACTCCGTGGTTTACTGCGACACTTATTACATAACCATGTCATGTCTCACCATCAGGGAGGCCTGCTTCTTGCAGTATCTGGAAGAGTTGGTATCCGCTCAGAATGGCGGTTGTACATGGCTTGTACACAACCACATTACCCATGAGCACTGGTGTTCCCCACAGCTGACCACCGATAGCAGTGAAATTGAACGGCGCTATCGCAGCGATGAATCCCTTGGGGAATAAGTGATCATGTTATAACATGCAGTCTGGAGCACTGTTCATCAAACACAAGGGGAGCAAGGGAAAAGATATACTAAATTTTCATCTGGCATTAACAAGTTAAGTGAAGCTCAATACGAACGCAATTATTCAGAGGGAAACCTCACCTCTAGACCCCTCCATTCAACTCTGTTCCAAACACCAGGGCTGTGATGAGATGGTTGCATCCGGTACAGTTCATCTCCATACTTCACTGCAAATCTGTAGAAATCGACCATTTCGCAAACTGCATCAATATCAGCTTGCTGCATGGTTTTGCTCTGCAATGATGAAAACTATTATAATTACCATTCACCATAGATCAAATGTTCAGGCAATTGACTATGGGCGTTCAGGCAATTGACTATGGGCAATTGACTATGGGTGTTCAAGATGAATAACATACCTGTCCCAGGACTGTTGATGCAAGAACTTTAGCTCTGTATTTCCCAGCGAGCAAATCTGCAGCCTTGAGGAATACAGCAGCTCTATGCTCCCAAGGAGTCATTTCCCATTTTGCTCGAGCCTCCATACACGACTCAATAGCATCATTGATATGAGATTCATCGCCAAAGTAAAACTTGGCTAGGTTTACATTGTGGTCATGAGGCTGAAATTGCATTACTTATGATGAGGTTCATGGCTATAATAACTTAACAAGGAAACAATGGAAACACATGATGGCATCCACCTACAATTTTCTGGTAAGTGGCTTGATCTGATTTAATCTCCTTGCCACCAATTACAATTGGGACCTCTGCTGTCTGATTCCTCATTCCCTCAATTTCCTGCAGTAATATATAACTCAATTGAGTGTAAGATTTGTGATACATCATCCTTCCGTCCGAAACCGCTATGAAATGGAGAGTGTTATCCGAGTTGCACATGCAGATTTTGAACTTTGATAAGCATTGCCATGGACATGTGCTACTACTGTAGGGGGCAAGCATCATGTCACAGTGCCAATCAGAAGAAATGGTCAATTTGTTCCTTCATAAAATTATCGTTTCGAGAGCATCCAGTCACTCACACTACCTCAATCGATAGGAAAACGCATCTTTGTGCTGTTATCAGTATATGTTGTGTTGTTGTATCAGATATTGCTCAATGAGTAATTGATCACATCCACTCGACGGGTTTTCTAGTTACTAATAAGTCACAATATTGCCTAAGAAATTCCTCACCGTCATAACGTCATCGAGAAACTTGCTACCAGGCATGAAGTTCGAGAGTGGCTCATTATCAATAGTGGGAATCTGTACTGCTGGATTAGACATGCATCGAACACTGAAAAAGTCTTCATCACTATTTGAGGGTAGATGCTAATGATAAGAGTTAATTAAATTCTCTTTTGACTCTGTTAACAAACAAAAATGTCTTAAATTGCAACCAATTATGATGTTCAACAACATGAAAATTCGAATGTATGAACAGATTAATATTTTCTTACCGATGTCGAGCTGCTGTTCGAATTAAGTGTTGCATCATGACCCTGCAAAAGTTTGGGATTGGGTTATACTCATCAGTGTGCAAAGGAACGTAAATATGAAGTTGTATAAGAAATACTTAACACCCTTACTTAATACTTAATCTTATAATAGCTCAAATACATTTTGCGCAACATTGATATGAAAAGCAATCAACAAAATCTTATTGTTTCTTCCCTTAAACCTGGGCTTCACAAGCACTACTGAGGAGCTGCTTATAGTATGCTAAATTATAAAATAGTTCAGTGCTGTAAAACATATTTTCAATTCAATTCAATTCAACAGAGTTTCTTAAACAGTGATATTTTCTATAGACCATTCTTGACACTCTCAACACTAAGATACTACTAGATAGAAATAGGTCTATCAGTCTTTTGCCAATAGTTGCTTTTGTGGGTCCTGCTAGTTGTTACAAATTGTGTTGAAAGACTCTAAACCCTAAAAATCCCCCTTTAGTCTAAGTTTCTAACCTTGTCAGGGTGAAAATCCTACCAGCAATGGTATGAGAACTTTAAGTAATTTTCACAAAAGGCTCGTGCTATTCTGCCTCGTTTGAATCCGCGCACGACGGTACTTGCAACGCGCCTGCCAGCTTTCATGCTAACCTAACCCTAACCCTAACCTAACCCTAACCTAACCCTAACCTAACCCTAACCTAACCCTAACC
>CAMPET010000240.1:44567-63988 GCA_946803715.1 Beroe ovata | reverse complement strand
GTTGTGTGTGTGTGTGTGTGCGTGTGTATGTGTGTGTAGGTATTGAGTTTCCTATCTAACGTGAACACACATGGTGTTTGATGTGATGGCCAGGTGAGCACCCATGGAGCACCCATGGAGCCCAAACGTCATGACCCACGAGCCGCCACTGCTAGAACTAAGATGCAAATGATATTTCAGGTAAATCTTTACAAAACGCGGGTAAGTCTTCAGGTATCAACTGTCTGCTGCACTGCCTGGCTTCTAGGGACTCTGTACCCAGACCCCTGCTTAGGGTTATGGACTAAATTTAATGAAATAACAAAGTAGAGTGCAGGTTTCCAAAAATTCTCAAGATGCGATAGAAATAAACTGTCTGGGTTCTGGGGGCTGCACCCCCAGACCCCTGCTGCAAGTTTAAGGCATCAATCCAATGATAAGAACATGGATTTCAAGAGTTTCTCGGCATTACTTGCCATATAGTTTGCTCCACTCGAAACAAGGTCAGGTGAAATTTTTCTCTGGTTCCATGAAAAAAGAAGATACCTATTTTCTGCAGCCATGGCATTCAAACTGACTTTGGACTTGGTCTGCTGTCTGTTAGTGCTTGCAAACTATTATTCACTGCATTGTATCCAGTTAAGCCTCTTGACCATTTCGATTTTGATACTGAGAGGATAGACTGTAAGGGAGTGCAATGTGTGCATGTGCTAGCAATATACATTATGCAGTGAGTATACGCTCATACGAAGGGAGCACAGAGCGTAGCATAGTTACTTAAAACATAGATTTTTAAATTGTGTTTCAAACTGATGTCTAATTAATAATTAGTAATTATTCGATTATGCAGCACTGAGGTGTCATGTGATCTGATAATTACGCCCGTGATGTACCATTTGACCCTCAGGAGGGATACACTACCCACACATAAACCTTATCAGAGAAATTGGTCAATGATGCATTTAAAAACTTAGACTTGCATTCTGACAGGCGAGGAGAGCCAAGAATTTTGATGTTGTCTTGATTCCGTAATCAAGGTGAAACCTCCTCCTCCGTAATCAAGCGTAATCATTTGGAAGCCCCTTCCCCCCTCGGCTGATAACGTAATATGTGAATATTATCTTAATACTAGATAAAGTCCCAGGTACCATCCTTTGCCTTGCCCAGTGAGCCCATCTCCTTCATTGGAAATATAGTTATTACAGTCCAGTAGCGACAGTCTGAGACTGGTAACTGGCATTTTTGGCTGATCACCTTGTAAGCTTATTTTGCGTTACTGTCTGTTACAAATCTGGTCGGAGGACAGTAGTAGAGAGGGGTCTCTGTTTCACACACGACGATATCTTTAATGAATATATGCGGTGGGCCGAAACCCCTCCGTTCTCTCTTGCCACCTGCTGATACCAAGATTCATATCGCAGTTGACAAGAGAGGGCCTTACATCTGTAGGGTAACCGCTGATGATTCGCAGTTTAGACTTTTCCATCTCTTATGTCAATCCTTGGATTAGAAAATCGATATCCAGTAATTGGTTATGTTGGCAGTATAGCCATATAGCCTCTATACTCTATAGATACTATAAATAAGCCTTTGGACTGTTATGTTTACTGTTTGGAGGTTTAATTCCCAATCGTGACTACCAGCTGATACTTGTTATGATGTAGGCAACCTCTCTGCTGACCGGCCCACTTACAGCATACCATCAACTTTTTTCAAGCCTCTATTGATCTGATGCTGTATCAGGGGCAGAATCAATATGTATCGAAATACCATCCATATGTTCTATGATATCCCATATCTCAATTCCGTTTGTTAGCCATTTATAGCCAGCATTTTTAAGGCACGCGATTTCCTCTCGGTTCTATAATTCACATGGGGTCTGTAACTGTGCTAGCTATTATGATTTCCCTAATCTAGCTTTTGCTTTGGCCTGAGTATCCCGTTTGAGACCACTGAGGGGTCCACAACCAATAACCATGGATTCAATATATCCCATATATAAAATGAGTTGATCTGGAAAATCACATTCATTTTGTTCCAATCAGCTCCTTCCTATGACTCGAAAGTGACTACCTTCTTCTCGAATGAGCGTTTCATCACAGCGTTTGTCCTCGAGAAATGAGTTTATTGTCAAATCACAGTGGACTGAGCTCTACCTGTGACTGCTGTGCATTTGCCACAGCAAAACATCTGTAATCTCTGTTGGATTTTTATAGTTTCCTGTCCGCCAACATTCATCGCGTGTACATTTAACACTATCGCTGATTTTGTTCGGATTTTATCGAATTTGCTGTCTTTGTGGGACAGTACCTATGTGGAAAAGATTTCGTGTATTTTACAGCGGGCGCGGTTCTTACTCGATTGGTAGTGTTCGCGCGATTTTGCAATTACGCGTCGCGCGCACTTGAGGAATTTGTGTTGCAGGGGCAGTTGCTCAACCGTCGAGTATTTCGTCATTCAGCCACCACCCAGTTACTCGATATTACTATCTCCCTAGGTCATGGCTAGCAGAGATCTGGCCAAATCAGGGGCACAGTCCTCCGGTTTGACCGCTCAGGGTGTGGATGTAAAGTGGAGTCGAAACACGTGGTCAAAAACTGAGGTGAAGCTCAATGATTTCGACTTGTTAGTTCTCAGGAATCTGGTATGTGCAGCCAGAAAACAGACAGATTCTGATGCAGTGTTCACTGTGATGGGTAATTTCTTGTATGAGGCAGTCCGACCAGCTCTTCACAGTGAGAAAATCAAATTGCTTGACCTTAGCGAGTCGAGAGCTAGTACTCCAAGTGTGGGTGCTGCAAGCAACCAGGGTAAGAAGAAAGGAGGGAGAAAAGGAGGGGGTGGAGGTGGAAACAAAAATAAGAAGGGTCCCTCGATGAAGGACCAGATCAGGATGCAAAATTCGCTGGGAACATTAAACTCAAAGATTGAATCGGCTATTCAAATATTCCACGAAAGTGGTGACACATTCCAAAAACCAAAGTTGTTCCTTGAGAATATCGTGGAGCTTAGAGGCGTGGGATTTCTGTGTTGTGCATGGTATTTGCTCAACAAACGCAAGTCTCTGGTATGGGATGCAGAACTAACCACACTCACTTATAGCATCATTGTTTCAATGGAGAGATTTATCAAAGTTGCATCGAATCTGAAGGGAAAATCCCACCTCGATTCACTAAAGGATGACGTTGTTTCTCCCACTCTTATCTCTGATCTAACTGGAAAGCTGAAGATGCTAAAGGAGAAGTTCCAATTTAGCGGTGAAGCGGTGTACCTCAACGCACCCCAACTCCTGATTTTCAGTGAATTTGACCGTGCACTTCCCGTTTCGACAGTGAAACCCTATCCTCATCAAGCGAGAATCTGTGAGATCGTTGAGAATAATCTGGAAAATGGTTGTTATGTACTGTATAGAGCGGTAACTAATGCCGGTAAGACAACGACTATTGTGTCGCTTGCCGCGACAGTCCAGCGTATCCGACATGGCCGCAATGAGAGCGACCCTCTATCCAAACTGCAGGTTAGTGTATGCGAAATATTGCCAGGTTTTTGCGATAAGTGAAATTGATTGAAATGAAACAAGTTATGACGTCAGAGATCACACTGTGCCCCGGATGATACTTATCTTTGGAATGAAAGGAATGTGAATTATTCCAGAACTCATCCGATAACTCAGTTCCCGCTGTGTTCTAACGTCACTGTTATAATGAGATAATTGTAAGACTTCAGTATGTGGTAGACCTTTAATATGCGACTGTGTTCTGGGATTGAATTGCATCTTGTCAAGATGTATCGAAATACCATTTCGGGCGAGTGTGAGTTCACTTGCGTCACAAATTTGGAATGGACGTGAAATCAAACTTCTCTGGAAAATTTGCAAGTGTTAGAATACGTGAAAATAACTGCAGATCCTGTTTTTTCGTAGGAAAGTTATTATCATATTATGTCGACAGCTCGATCATAGTGAATGACAATGTAAACTCTGGCAGGTTTTATTCTGCTGCAACACCAATTCGGTGAAGGATCAAGCTGGTCAATGGCTCTACAACTCCTCCAACATCAACTCTATCGACATGTTACCGTTTGCCATTGCGTTTGCCCGGCCCGAGACTGGAGAACTGGTAATCCGGAACAGTTACATGTGCAAAGACCGGCCTGACGATAGACTAGTAGTGATCTGCTCCCCGGGCGTGGCTAGACAAGTTCTCCGAGTGCATGGCCGTGCGATACCCTTCATCCTATTCCACGACGAGCCCACCATTGGGGCTGAGGACATGAGCAACACCAATCTGTCGGAGAATGTGAATCTGATGAGAATCCCACCCAAGTGGACAATAGTCTCCTCTGCCACCCTTCCCTCTGAACAGGAACTAGACCCCTTCATCCGGCGATACAAGCGAGCATTCCCTCAGTCTGTTGTGGAAAATGTAGCCTCCGCCACCATTAACATAGGGTGTGACGTGTACACACACTCCGGTAGCACTTTCCTACCTCATAGCGGTTGTGAGACGGCCCGTGTTCTCAAGACGTGTGTTGAGAACATCACTGATAATCTCTTCCTCAGTAGAACGTATACACCGCTATCTGTGTCAGAGTTATGTTCTCTTGCCAACGAGGCTGAGTCTGTCAGTGTGCCCAAGATAGGAGATCACTTCAACGACATTGACAATCTGAGTGCTGATTCGGTTAGGAAGTTTGGTCTGCAGATTCTTGGGAAGGTCGCAAACACGGATGATGTCACAGTGAAAGATGTGTGCTCTAAGCCTATCAAATCGTCGGGTAGGAGCGTGGATTTCAAGAAACTAGGAACAGCAGAGGCTCACAAGTTTCCTCAAATGAGTCTCATCGCAACGAACAACCCGGTAAAGTTTGCTCTTGAATCTTTTGCTGATCTGCTCAATGAGATCAAGGATGGGAAACTGTATACTACGGAAAAGTTGGTGTCTCAGTACTGGAAAGCTCAGGAAGCATGGTCTAACGAAATCGAGAAGTTGCGAAAACGGAAAACTAAGACCACAGCATCGAGTAAGAGACGAAATTCGGAAGGAGAGATAGAGAATAATGACGAGGAAGATTACGCTCAGAAAGAGATGAATCTCCTGGCGAACAAGCCGTTTCTCTCATTCCCCCAGTACTACCAGATCAACACAAGTCTCCATGCTGATAAGTTCTCGCCCACTGGAAAGGTAGCCGTGCCAAGGTTCCAACTGCCGGATTACGGCTTCCTCACCGATGAGAAGAAGGGAGCCAAGGTTTCCAGCGATATACTGCTCCTGCTCTGCTGTGGTGTGGGTATCTATGCCCCTGAGGACAGTTCAGTTAATGACGATAACTATCTAGAGTGAGTGCCGATGCGGAATGACAGGATTACTGATGGTTCTAATTATGGAATAGACAGTGTATGTCTAGATGAGAGCACGGTTAATCATCCTATTCTCCTCAGGGTTGTAATTACACTTGCAAAGGAGGGTCGACTGGCGTATCTCGTGGCTGATCACAACATTGCGTACGGCGTCAATTTCCCCTTCTCCCGGACCATAGTTTGTGAGGATTTCTCATCATTGCACAGTATGAACACTGTCTTCCAACTGATGTCAAGAGCAGGTTATGAAGTTGAACACGATGACATTGACACCAGTGTGTAATTGACACCAGGGTGAAACACGTTGACACAATATTCTTAAGTTGACACCATTTATTCCAGGTCGAGTTGGGCAGAGTTGGTTTGCCGAATCGTTTGTTTCGGACACCGTTTCGTCGACACTCCGTGCTTATTCGCACACCAATGTGTCGCCCGATAATGGTCTGGAGGTGAAAAACATGATAGCTGTGGCTAGAGCCCAGCAAGAAAGGGAGAAGCAGGCTAGAGAGAGATCGGCGTGACATCGGTGGAGCATTGTGTAGGTTGAATGATTCAATGTAGTCAATTATTAGGGGTGTCTAACTTAGTAGGGATTTTTAGTTTGATTTTAGGTGAGGTGTGCGTGTGCGTGTGTGTGATAAACAATTTGATTAAGTGAGTCTTCGTTTTGTTTGTTTGAAGTAACTTATCGACTGGTTGATCGCCCACTCACGTTCCATGGTCATTATTCACCACGACCTCTGTGTCTCGGAGATGATTGCAGATGCTTATTGCCTTATTGGATATCAAAACCTTGATTCCGAAGTGAATGTGTTTGTATATCCACGCTTTTTTCATAGCGTTTGTACCACTACCAATGGAATATAAATACCTACGACTGTCGTTGTACTTGTTCATGATTGGCAGCGGACATAAATATCATAGCCCTTTTTAGATGGGGTAGTCATTTGTAGTATATTTGGTTTTGAATATTTATTTTATTTTCTACTACTAGATGTTTAACATACCTGGAGATTTCCCTGTCTGAAGTTTTTGAGTAAGTATGGTCACTTTCGTGTTAAACATGGGTACCTATTTGCGATGCAAATCTATGAAAAAAAAGCTGCTCAAACGGTTCAAATATTGGACGATGTCAAAGACTCAAAGCCCCTTGATACAATGATACATTGTGTTTCATGATCTTGAACACCTTCTTGAATCTATTTTGTGAGAAAACTTGTTGTTTCCTTTGTGTTTGTCTGTTATTGATTCTTTGAATTGAGCCGAGTAAACTTTTCATTCGCCTTGTAGCTGATTGGCGATATTGGATATGCTCCTTTCCGCTTTAATCGCAAAGTGGAATCGTTAAGCAAGAATTTCCGTCCTGCATCAATTTCGCGCCATTAGCAATATTCTTTCCTGTCACGGTAAGTGCGACACATTCCACTTTTATCACATGAATTGTCAAAGTACGCTAGTTTTCAGTGCGTGTAGTTGGAACGCGCGGTAACGCCGCGCATCCTCTTGTGTGCGTGTGTGGGCGCGCGAGATAAAATCCACTCATATTGAATTGATGAAGGAGAAGTGAAACAACGTTTTGTACGAGAGGATAATGATATAATAGTTTAAGTGGGTGATAATGTTTACAATAAATAAGGCAATAAATAATGTAATGAATAACTCAAATGATAATTTGGCTGAAAGCTCGGACCAATTTAGAGGGTTAACAAAAAGTGTGCAGAGAATTCTCAGATATCAAACATGACATTAAGTTGACTATGGCCTGATAGCCAGCCGTACCAATACATAGTCATATTCATTAACAATTGATTGATAAATACATAAAATATCGATTAAATTCAGGATAAATAACAATTAATGGCCAATTAGTAAAGTTTACTAATCATGCGAGGAAATAACATCCCAATAGCACGACGAGACCGAATAGAAACGCAAATTATAGAATGACATAGCTTCAACTAAAACATTGGCAATATTCAAACAAGCGCCACGTGAATTGAAAATGACATGTGAATAATAGAGTGATGGCATGTTCACAATTGCCACAATTTTCCAATGAGAAGGTGTCAAAGTGTGATAACTTATGGTCTTCTTATCTCGCAGAGGGATAATGAACTCGGTAATTATGATGAAAATGCTTTATATCTTGAAAATAACTAACGAAACAAAATATTATGCAGAAAACATAATTAATAGTGATAATAAAATACTGAATTACTGTGGTTAAAAACCTTAGTTATATAAATTAGATAAACCTTCTGAGGGTAAAACTCATAAAAAACATTGTCAATACTCAATGATGTTAAAAAGTTACGTCACAGATAACTCAAAACTTATAGCTCCAATTAGATGTTAAATTATAATCAAACATGAAGAAAATAATGCAAAAGAGTAATACATGGCCAATACTTTATGCTACACAGACTACTATACTACCTGTCCACTCTTCATTTCTTATTGGAGGGGCCAGTTTGTAATACAATTTAATAATCAACATAAATGATCGATAATCATAGTATTCACGATTCACGAAGGGGCCGTCCCTGAGAGTAGTCGCCCTTATTCTCCCCAGTTCTATATTCCACCCTTTGGTTCAAACTTCCACCATTGGGCAACCAGCACTCGAACAGCAATTCCTGATTCCGTTTCCATCATAGATAACAAATTACTCCTTAAATACAAGTCGAACAAAAAACTTAACTAAAGTTTACTTATCAATACGTCCTGCAATATCGTCTCATATACAGACAAAACATTTAATTCCGAATCTTATAAATTATTATCATTTTCAGATCAATTTGGCTAACCAATTAATCTTCATCCGAAAAACTGATGGAAAAATCAGTGATCACTGATTGCTATATGATAATGAGGCAAATACTTCAATAAATTATTGGAGTGATTACAAATATCATTCAAAAATCATAAATGGGTAGGTAAATCAGTCAATGAACTAAAAAGTATGCATACACATTTTACAAGGCATGCACAAGTGCATAGTAGCAGGAATGACCGCGTTATTCGGCAAATATGAATATAGTTAAGTGGGTGAAATAAGTGTGACAATCGTTGCCATTGGCAACAGTGCAACATTCGTTACCATTGGTAACAATAACCAACCCTGGCCTCCCTTAAGATCCAGCTGGAAAACCAGGGAAATTCAGTGGTCCTCGGTGAGGCAACTCTCTGAAATAAGGATTCACATTAGCACAGAACAAATTCCGGAACACGACGTGAAAACATCAGGAAGTCAGGAACTTCCTAAAATCAGACGTCATCGCAATACCGGCCGATATCAAACTTTGTACCTAAAACGTTTCCCAAATTCGGGCGAGTCTCGGGTGGGCATCATCGGAGTGTAGGGCATCTTCAGTTCCTGATTCTGATCTAGCTGTATAAGTTGGAGTAGGTGTTGTAGCAGTGTCTCCTGGTCCATGTCAGAGATGCTATCTCCAGTCTGGAGACTCTCGTGTGATGTGGCAACTCGTGGTGGCAGATACGGGGGTAGTTTTACACTCGCAGGGGAGCCTACACTGGACCCACTGGACGCACTATTCTGTCGAGCACCTGAGGGAGATGATGTTGCTTCATGTAAAATGTACATGATGCAGTGAGACAGCCACTCATCCAGTAGGTAGGGGTACCTGAGAAGACCCTGGAACCAGGGATGGTGGGGCTGGGTAGGTGAGCAAGTATATCCTGCTGGAGTGGTGACCCTCCCATCTTAGAGAGGTACATCTGTCTGCATAGCTCCATGACCATTGGGTCTGCAGTGGTGATGGCCGGCTGCTGTGATGGCATGGTGAATGGGAAGGCTGGTGTGGAGGGTGTAGCTTGCACGGCACCGTTAGAGGGAGGGGTTGTGGTGGAGGTAGCAGAGTGATGGTAGCCAGGGGGTGTTATAGGACCGGTAAAGTGAGTGTCATCAGAGAGAAACAGCTTTAGTTTCTCACATCCCTGAAAACATGGATCACAGTCAGTTATCATGTGGTATCAGAATAGATTCACCGTAAACCAGCCAATGACCATTACTCACATTAACACAGTCACAGGTTTTGTAAGAGTTAATATTATGAGTTGTATCCGTTCTAAACTTCTTCTCGATTAGCTTGTACATTTCAGTGTACGCTAGTTGAATCTCTTCAAAGGAACCTGAGAGTGTATAATAAGAAGCAAAAGTGAGATGAACAATCCAATTGACAAGTTGAGTTCTCATCATACCTGTCACTGTGAAGCACTTTACAAGCTCATTCCTGGGTGGAGACTGGATTCCACATTGAGAAAACTCCTTTATCTGGCGAATTGTTTCTCCACTGGGAC
Organism: Beroe ovata; assembly: GCA_946803715.1. Taxonomy (NCBI): domain Eukaryota; kingdom Metazoa; phylum Ctenophora; class Nuda; order Beroida; family Beroidae; genus Beroe; species Beroe ovata. The sequence goes on along the minus strand of CAMPET010000240.1, from coordinate 54,330 downwards.
CAACAAGCAGTCCAACATATTTAGAACAACACCAGATTTTCGCCTCCCTGTAAAACCCTTTGTTTTTGCGGGGAATTTCGCAAGAAGAAAGTAGGCGAAAATTTCAGCCGCACAGTTTATTTCTTTGATGAGAACTATGACGACTGACGAGTAGTGTTGAACAGTCTACTCAGATCAAAGTTGATTTCAATGGTCAAATGCCATGGGATTGAATGATCAGCAAATTCATTGATTTTAACAGAATAGCAAAAAAACATTTGGTTTTACAGTATGATGAAAACCATGTATTTCCATTTGTATACAATAGAAGATGAAAATTTTATGCACATTTTTTGAGAGTCGTTGTGACCATCCTTCCCATTGAGTCTGTCATCTTGCCGGAGGATCCACAAGCACATGTCCAGTAGGTCCTGTAATGGAGCATATCAGTGAGCACTATATATAATATAGCCAATAAAGCAATTTGTTACACTCCTGTGTGAGTAAATGAACTAAGTGAACTAACGTGATAGTTGTCTCCAGTTACTCTAAATAACGGTTCTTCTTCTTGTTGAGGATTCTGTACCTCTGTGTTGGTCTGATTTCTTTTCTGCATTATGTTAGATCCTGTAAATCGTTATATAAGGATTTTTATTACCCTGCAATATTCCTAAAAATGTAATGAATGATGAAGTCTGTACCTTTCTTTCCAACTATCATCCCCACAAAATGTTGTTTGCTAGCTTTTACACGAGCAACTTTCTTTCCAGACTGCTCTGGCTCTGGGAGAAGCGTTTTGTCACTCAGTGCTATGAGGACTCTCTCTCGATCTTTTGGTTCCATGGACTTAGCCGCATAAAGAATCCATCTTTCCGACTCCATCATATAATCCCCTATTAAATGATATTCTAAAGGTTTAGTGGAATGAATAATGATTACTAAATAATTTAATACTGCTGTGATGATACTATCGAAAAATCCCTGTATTGGCAGCTTTAATCTTCCATATGCAGTCTCATTAACATGACAATTAGAGTGATTTCACCCACTGGAACTAAGGAACTTGTACAATACTTCATGACAAAGTTGTAGGGTTTTTCCCTACAGTCGGCACCATGCTTAAAGATTCTGTCCCTGGCATGCTGTTTCACAAACTACTCCAAATATTTTGATAACATATTGGGCCGTTATGAGTAAGTAACATAAACCTGTACCCACTCACCAATGACGAATACCCAGTTTGGAAGAGCTTTGGAAAAAATGTGATTCTCAAAACATATTTAAAATATGCTAAATTTGGTGGAAAAATGCCAAAATAATCCCCCCAATATTGAAGAGGCTTTGGCACCTCAGTTGCCAGGGGTAAAATCCTGCCAGGGAGGATAGGGAGCAATCCTACAATGAAAAAAGCCCAAATGAATAAATGGTAACTTGGTACTCTGCCGACTAGAGCTCCCTGACCCTTGACTGACCCCTGACAGGGTTTTGACGGATCCCTCATGGGTCTTTCACGGACCTCTGAAGAACCCCTGACAAACCCTCGAGAATGATGGCGATTCTATCAATTGAATGGGGTCCGTCAGAGGTCCATCAAGGGTCTGTCAGAGGGTCTGTCAGATGGTCTGTCAGATGGTCTGTCAAGGGTCTGCCAGAGGGTTCCTCAAGGGTCCAAAGCTCTGGTCAGTAGACCCAGTAGAGTACTTAATTCCCAAATCTATAATATAAAGGAAGAAGGCACGTATAGGATATCAGTTTTTTGTATATAAATAACTCGACCAAATGGAGTTAAAACACAGGAATTTTTGCAAGGTGGTAGAAAAAGGATTCCACTTATGACAATCATTTCAGATTTTTGATTTAGGTCTTGGATTTTTTGTAATTGGTGTCGGAAGTTCTGGGAAAGGATGCAAAAATCAATTATAGGGTGTAGCAGAAATTTGTATATAAGGCCATTGCTATGCGATTTAGGAGTTGCACGTGGGAATCATATGCATAAATAAATAAAATGATGATATTTAACCATCTCGATTCTTTAAAACACTCAGATTCTTTTCTTTGCTCAGAGGAGTGACTTTTTAGATAATCATTGAATCTAGATTTGTCATTTGTTATCTAAGAAGCTAGGACCTTCTGTAATACTGGATAAGTACCAAAAATGAGTAGGAGTAACAGTATTTAAGACTGTTAGAGAAGAAGATCACTCAGATTGAGTCTAAATTCATCTTTAACATATCAATATTTGTGAAAACTTTAACGTAAAGGGGCAAATCCTTCCAATATGCCTTGACTCTCTCAGAAATTTAACTTTCACCAATTCTTCTAACATGATTTAACCTGCTAGAAGGTTTCCTAGACATTGAAAGGTTTCTTCAGCTTCTTCCAAGTCTTTTCGGAATCTAAGCTCTGCCAAGGTTGAAGGTGGTGAGGTCGCAATATTATACAAGAAGCTAGGGCAGATAAATAAATAAATAAATAAAAGGATAATGGTATCGAACCATCTCAATTCTCTAAAACACTGAAACGAAACATTCACAGCCATTTGAAAAAAATGCCACCTTTAAACTCAGGTGTCCAATGAATCCATAAAAGAACAATCACATTTAGAGGAACAAGAACTGCTAACCAATGTTAATGCCCCTTTTCTTTGCAACATAGGGGTGACTTTTGAGATAGTCATTAAATCTAGATTTGTTATCTAAGTAGCTAAGACCTTCAATTTTCTGTAATACTAGCGAGGACACATACCAATAATGATTAGGACTGATGGTCTTACTTGTCTTCTTATAAAATTCTAAATTGAAGAAGAGGAATTCCTAACATATAGGGGCAGATCGATCCAATAAACTTTAACTCTCTCTTGTCGATCGATGATAGACCCTGTCGAGAATTTCGTTTTGCGCGCGCGCGGCTCAAACTTATTCTCAGACGCTTCGCGGCTTGCATCAGCGGTCATAGCATCGCCAGACAAACTGACGCAAGCCGCAAAGCTGATTGCGTCAATGGCTTTGCACTTTGACCCAGTTTATGGCTGAAATTAAATACTCCGCGCAGCTTTTTTCATTGCATTGTCAATCGATGATGGACACTGTATATAACATATTTTTTCCAAAACCAAATAAGATTTGGGTGTTGTTGTCCGCAGCATCTGTGCGATCTTCATTNACAATGAAAAATGCCCAAATGAATAAATGGTAACTTGGTACTCTGCCGACTAGAGCTCCCTGACCCTTGACTGACCCCTGACAGGCCAGGGTTTTGACGGATCCCTCATGGGTCTTTCATGGACCTCTGACGAACCCCTGACGAACCCTCCAGAATGATGGCGATTCTATCAATTGATGGGGTCCGTCAGAGGTCCATCAAGGGTCAGTCAGAGGTCTATAATGTAAAGGAATAAGGTGAAGTGTGAAAGTGGTTCCACAGTTTGCAATCCAAAGTATTATCTATAGAGGTGTATGGGTATACTGCAAACATAGCAAAATACTGGTTATTGATTTTCTAATCCAAAGAATGACACAAGAGATGGAAGAGTCTTAACTGTGAATCATTAGCGGTTATTCTACAGTGGTTGCTCTACAGACTCGACTGTAACCCTACAAATAACTCGACAAAATGGAATTAAAATACTGGGATTTTTCAAAAGGTGGTAGAATAAAGGATACCTACTGCTTATTAGGACAATCATTTTGGATTTTTTATTTAGGTCTTAGATTTTTTGTAATCAGCGTAGGTCTTAGATTTTTTGTAATCTGCATAGGAAGTTTGGTGAAGAGATGCAAAAATCAAGTATAAGCTGTAGCAGAAATTAGGAGTTGCACGTGGGATCAATGCATAAATAAATAAAACTATGATGATATTTAACCATTCTTTAAAACACTTAGAGCATACACCGACCACTGGATTAGCGTAGTCATACCCCTTCTACAAACACAAATAGCAAAACATGCAGCCACAGAAATAACATTCACATCCATTGATGAGAAGCTGCTAAAAGTATTCTAGATTATTTAATAGTTCAGTGCTGTAAAATATATTTTCAATTCAATTCAATTCAAATTGAAACAAACACCACCAATGATGAATCCAACAATGCATTCATAAAATACAATCACATTTGGAGGAAGGAGCCAGCTAATAAATGTCAATGCCCCCTTTCTTCACTCAAGGGAGCTGGAGTGACTTTTCAGATAATCATGAAATCTAGATTTGTAATTTGTTATCTAAGTAGCTAGGACCTTCTGTAATACTGGATAGGTGCCAAAAATGAGTAGGAGTAACAGTATTTAAGACAGTTAGTGAAGAAGATCACTAAGACTGAGTCTAAATTCATCTTCAACATATCAATATTTGTGAAAACTTTAACGTAAAGGGGCAAATCCTTCCAATATGCCTTGACACTCTCAGAAATTAAACTTTCACCAATTCTTCTAGCATGATTTAACCTGCTAAAAGGTTGAAATTGCGACCTCACCACCTTCAACCTTGGCAGAGCGTAGATTCCAAAGAGATCTTAACCTTCAAGGTTGTCAATGAAAAGGTAGATTATGGTCAGAACTTTTTAAAACTTGGAAGAAGCAGAAGAAACCTTTCAATGTTTAGAAAACCTAGGAAGCTAGGGCAGATGACATCAGTCAGCAACACGAAAAATAATCAAAGCAGTCAAAATCAAATATAAACATATGACAACGCCAAGCTGATCTCTTTTGATCTTTTATATTATCGATCTGCAATTGATCATTGCACATTGCTACCATTGCTACCAGAATTAATGCTATGTACTAATAATCCGCGAGAGCTGATTGATTGCTTAGTTTTTTGTCTGGCGATGATAAACCGCTGACGCAAGCCGCAAAGTTGCTTGCGTGAGCTTATAATGCTTTTGACCCAGTTTATGACTCAAATACTCCGCGCGGCTTTTTTCATTGCATTAACGATCGATGATAGATCTATCAACGATCGACAATGCAATGAAAAAAGCCGCGCCAAACAATTAATTTGTATTACATTGTTGGCTGTCGATGATAGCCCCTGTTGCGAGAATTTCATTGCGCGCGCGCCGCAAATTATTCTCAGCTGGGCCTAGCATCGCCAAGCAATTACATTGTCAACCCTGCACTGTAATTGTCGGACGATGCCAGACCGCTGATGCAAGCCGCGAGAATAAGTTTGCGCCGCGCGCGACGAAATTCTCGACAGGGTCTATCATCGATCGACAACACTGTAAAAAATTTCGTTTGGCGCGTGCGGCGCAAACTTTTAATTTATTATTAAAAGGCTTCGCGGCTTGGCAGTTGCATTGGTGGCTTGCATCAGTATAAAATGAGGCGCGCGCGCCGCAAAGTGTGCACCGCTCCATGCATGATGGACTGGTATTCATGATAAATAATCATATCATACTCACAATTGTCGGGCAATGCCAGACCGCTGATGCAAGCCGCGAAGCGGCTTGCGCCAGAATAAGCCAAAATAAGCGAAGCGGCTTGCGCCAGAATAAGTTTGCGCCGCGCGCGCGCGAAACGAAATTCTCGACAGGGTCTATCATCGATCGACAAACTCACAATCATATCATACTCACAATATTGAATATACTCTTTATTTTTTACCTATACCATCTTATTATGTACCATCTGATTTATTATGTTAGTCATTGGTAGGATTTCACCCTACCCTTGCTGGCGGGATTTCATCCCTGGTAGGGTAAAATCCTACAAGTTAGTCATTTTTTGTTATTTTTGTTAGATGTATGATTGTATGCACTGCTTCCTATGATGAGTATTGAGTAATCATGCCCTTCAGTATGTTTAGTTTTAGTGATGTATTTCTCTGGTAATTTATTTGCCAGTGGTTTCAAATTAATTCTATTCAAATCATTTGCTGCACTGCATGATTAATGATTTAATACCACTAAACCCCACATAAAAGCATACACACATCAGTCACCTAGCTGTAGTCGCTACAGCAGCCAACAGGGCACAAAACATAAGCAAGCTGATCTCTGCTTAGGATGAAGGGGTATTCAATAAATTGATTTAATTAATTTAATGAGATCATGACAAAGTACTGGAAGAATCTCAGAGAAGCATGGGATAGCAGACTTGATTGGTAGCTTAATTAGTAAAGCAACATGCATAATTCCTAAAGTTCCGAGTTCAAGTGTGGGTCAATCCCATACTTTTCTCATTTCTAAGTTTCTTCCCTATTCATTACTTGGTCATTAAATTGATTACTCAGTGGTTTCAATTCGACTAAAGATTTTTACAGGACCAAGAAGAATCTTCTTTCAGTAGTTTGAAAAGCGTAATTAATGCTAACACATTGAGCACTGGTCAATGGATAGTTGATTTTATCTGATATCAAGTTCAGTAAATCATAATAGTTTATTTTCTATTTTGTGTGAAGTATCTGGTATTTAATGCCCCAAATAATTTTGTTAGGTAGCAATGTAATCACGGTGATGGTTAATAAAGCTGGTTTGGTAGAATAATTGTCTAGAGCCAAGTCTGAAGAAACATGGCTGATATGTTTGGAGTCAATCTGACTCAATTAAGGAATCTTATGGAACATAGGGGGGCTGATGGCAAAGATAAAATAGAAAATGACTATGGTGGAGCTGAAAAAATAGCAGAGGCCTTAAAAGCCAACATCCATACTGGTTTAGATAGCCATGATAGTGAAGACATAGAGAACAGGATACAAGCATTTGGTAAAAATTTCATTCCTCCTAAACCCCCCAAAAGTTTTCTTCTGCTGATGTGGGAGGCTGCTCAAGATGTGACACTTATCATTTTAGTTGTGGCAGCAGTTATAGGTATTGTTTTAGGATTGACAGTTGAAGAAGATAAAGAAACTGGTTGGATTGAAGGCGCTGCTATTTTGATATCAGTATGCCTTGTTATATTTGTGACAGCTGGTAATGACTGGTCTAAAGAGAGACAGTTTAGGTCCCTTCAGACAAAGCTAGATGATGACAATGCAATATCAATCATTAGAAACAATGAATCACAGAAAATTTTCACAAAAGAGATTGTGGTTGGTGATATCATCCAATTGGGATATGGAGACATTTTGCCTGCTGATGGAATATATCTGAGTGGTAACGATCTGAGGATAGATGAAAGTACACTGACAGGTGAAACTGACCATATCAAAAAGTCTGCTGACAAGGACCCTATGCTATTATCAGGGACCTCTGTGATGGAAGGCTCCTGTAAAATGCTGGTGACAGCTGTTGGAGCCAACTCTCAGGCTGGAATCATTGTCTCCTTGATTGAAGGTGGTGGGGATTCAGATGAAGATGAAGATGATTCTGAATTAGGTAAATTTTAATCACGATTGCTATTTTGATATAGGTATGTACTATGTAACTATGTAGGTAATGGTTGGAATTTATGCTTCTTAACAATAATTCACCTTCAAACAGAATCTGAATCTGAATCTGATTCTGATGAGGATGATGGTAAGGCATGTGGATGTAAAAACTAATACATAAATTGTTTTAACCAAATCAAACCTTGCAAAAGAACACCGCTGAATGCTAAAATTTTCTTCTCCAAAAGTCTGATTTTGTGCTGATATGTTAGGCAGGAACAAATTGATTATGCATGTAGAGAACAGTTTTCTGCACATTTGTTACCAAATCTGGATTTCGCTGAATGTCATACATTGCATCATCAGGCAATTTCTAGATCCCATTTCTTTGCAGAAACCAAAAACGAAGATGTAGAGAAAATGGCCAATGGTGATGGAAAAACGAAAGCGGCAAAGAGGTCTAACAAAAAAGAAAAGTCAGTGCTTCAGGGCAAACTCAACAGATTAGCTATACAGATCGGATACTTCGGAACTATTGCAGCCATCCTGACAATTATAGTGCTCATAATAAAGTTCAGTGTGACTCACTTTGTTTTTGGTATTCCGACTTGTAAAGTTACAACAACTGTTGATGGAGGTGAGAATTCTGTTTTTACAACGGTACTGTTTACCTACTTCATTCTTCTCTTTTGTGAAGCCACTCAAATAAGGGAAATATAGATCTTGGTTATGAGTTGTGTATTAACATGACTATATCTGGTGGCAGTTGATCAAGTCGAGTGGAAGAAGGATATTGAAGAGACATCATGTTCTGGTGACGGTATGGAATGGGCAGATTATAAAGGCTGGACGTCGAGTTATATCAAAGACCTACTCGAATATTTCATCATTGGAGTCACTGTTCTTGTCGTGGCTGTCCCGGAAGGCTTGCCTCTAGCGGTCACCATCTCACTAGCTTACTCAGTTCGCAAAATGATGAGAGATAATAACCTTGTTAGGCATCTTGATGCATGTGAGACGATGGGTAACGCCACTGCCATCTGCTCTGATAAGACAGGTAGAATATGCTCATTTTATTCCTGCAGCGAATGATGTTTTCCAATTTTTACACCTCTCTATCTCTTCATGAACATCCTTACAGGAACACTTACCAAAAACCGGATGACAGTGGTAAAAGCATTTTTCCAAGCAAGCATTGAGGATACCGACAAGAAGGAAATGTCAGCTGAGCTGAACAAGAAGCTCAATAGCGATGTTATAGAGCTGTTCTGTAACAGCGTCTCCATTAACTCCAGCTATTCAAGCCAAGTTATCGTGAGTATCCATTGTACAACTCTCTCATTCCGAGTGTATTGGTCAATCAATGGGAGTAGTATAGGGTTACCAGGGTGCCTCTTTTCAAGACGGGCTAGGTATCACCCTAAGATAAGAACTTTCCTTGTCCCTTTCTAACAGACAATTGAAGATAACAGTGGGAACAGTACCAAATATTGAAACATGATACTCGCACCTATGTGATGATTCCCCAAGAAAACTGCAATTTTCTGGATATTATCGCAAACATATTTGAAACACTGCTCCCATCGTAAGAAAACTATAGTCGCATGTTTACCGTCCATCTTCAGGAGCAAGAGCAAGGTCAACCAAAGCACCTGGGCAACAAAACTGAGTGTGCACTGTTGCAATTTGTTACCGAGATGGGACACTCCTATGACGACATCAGGAAAAATAATGAGGAAGAATCCTTTTTCAAAGTGTATACTTTCAACAGTAAACGAAAGTGCATGGCCACAGTCCTAAAGACGGATACTGGTTATAGGCTCTTTGTGAAAGGTGCGTTTCTTCAATTTACCTCGAATTTCGAACTTGGTGATCAGTGGGAATAGAAATGCGCAACAGAGAGTGGGTAACACGATGTGTGTCTCCAGGTGCTGCAGAAGTGGTGTTGGGTCGGTGTAACTCTATCCTGGGTGAGAGTGGAGCAGCAGTAGCCCTCACCGAGCAGACTTTCAACCGCATCATTGAGGAGGTCAGTAACAGAGCGTGTGTGTGTGTGTGTGTGTGTGTNGTGGGTGCCGGGTGGGTGTGTTATAACATCAGATTCTACAAGTTGTTAGTATGTTATATTGTTATGATCACTTCATTTAGGTCATTACTTCCACAATCGCCCACCATTACTTTCTTCATGTTTATGGAATATTTGGTATTTACTCATATTATAACGTTAGCAAAGCCTGTCTAACAGGTTGTAAATAGACTAATCGATGGTAGGTTATGAAATGGCCAACACCTACACACATTTCACACTCTAATGTCAACACGACATCGCATATCCTTTGCTGACATTCACCCTCTGTAGCTCACACTGGGTCAGTGATTGCACCTGGCCATCACATCAAACACCATGTGTGTTCACGTTACATAGGAAACTCAATACCTACACACACATACACACGCACACACACACACACACACA
>CAMPET010000239.1:90700-103470 GCA_946803715.1 Beroe ovata | reverse complement strand
GTGTGTGTGTGTGTGTGTGTGTGTGTGTGTGTGTCAATGTGTTGGGGAGCGGTAAATTCGAATTGAAATTCCATGCTGAGTAGCAGATTTAAGTGTTGTGATGAACAGTGCCAGCGTAGCGACAATCTCATGTTAAATTGGCACGTGCAACATAAACACTGCATGTGTAAGACCTGTACGTGAAGCGGCAATATTGCACGTGCTGAAATGGCACTTTTCCCTGGCTTCTGTGATTAGGATACCTTTCAAATTGTGTTATAAATCTATAGTGACCGTGTTTAGACGCCTGAAATTAGCAGTAGTAGATACAGCATCTCTTATTTTTAGAGGGAATGTCTAGACGGCAGTGCAAAGCAGAATTTAGAGTATCGGATTGACGTGAAATTTAAGTTGTCCGAGTTTCTAATGGTCCTTGAATCATGGTTGAAGTTGCAAGTCAATCAGTCGATACGTTTGGGATCTATCCTCAAATGCTCACTCAAACTGACATATTTTGGGCGGATAAGGGTTATGTCGGCCCGATTATCGAATTGACGTAAAATTTTGGTTATCCGAGTTTCTAATGGTCCTTGAGTTATGACAAAAGTTTCAAGACTATGACTCAATCCTTTTGGGAGCTATCCTCAAAGTTCAAACGCTCACTTGAATTGACCAGTTTCAATCGGATAAGGGGTTGTCTTGTGTTGGCCCTTAACTTGAGAACCAATTATCGGATTGACGTGAATTTTGGTTGTCCGAGTTTCTAATGNAGAATTTTCAAGTCAATCGGTCGATCCGTTTGGGAGCTATCTTCAAATGCTTACTCAAACTGACATGTATTGGGTCGATAAGGGGTCATGGCGGCCACTAACTCGGAGACCGATCATCGGATTGACGTGAAATTTTGGTTGTCAGATTTTCTAATGGTCCTTGACCAATGGTAGAATTTTCAAGTCAATCGGTCGATAAATTTGGGAGCTATCCTCAAATGCTCACTCAAACTGACATGTTTTGGGTCGATAAGGGGTTATTTCGGCCACTAACTGAGTAACTGATCTTCGTATTGAAGTGAAATTTTGGTTGTCTGAGTTCCTAATGGTCCTTGAGCTATGGTAGAAGTTTCAAGTCAATCGGTCGATCCGTTTGGGAGCTATCCTCAAATGCTCACTCAAACTGACATGTTTTGGGTCGATAAGGGGTTATGTCGGCCACTAACTCAGGAACTGATCATCGGATTGAGGTGAAATTTTGGTTGTCCGAGTTTCTCATGGTCCTTGAGCTATGGTAGAAGTTTCAAGTCAATCGGTCGATCCGTTTGGGAGCTATCCTCAAATGCTCACTCAAACTGACATGTTTTGGGTCGATAAAGGGTTATGTCGGCCACTAACTCAGGAACTGATCATCGGATTGAGGTGAAATTTTGGTTGTCCGAGTTTCTCATGGTCCTTGAGCTATGGTAGAAGTTTCAAGTCAATCGGTCGATCCGTTTGGGAGCTATCCTCAAATGCTCACTCAAACTGACATGTTTTGGGTCGATAAAGGGTTATATCGGCCACTAACTCAGAAACTGATCATCGGATTGAGGTGAAATTTTGGTTGTCCGAGTTTCTCATGGTCCTTGAGCTATGGTAGAAGTTTCAAGTCAATCGGTCGATCCGTTTGGGAGCTATCCTCAAATGCTCACTCAAACTGACATGTTTTGGGTCGATAAAGGGTTATATCGGCCACTAACTCAGAAACTGATCATCGGATTGAGGTGAAATTTTGGTTGTCCGAGTTTCTCATGGTCCTTGAGCTATGGTAGAAGTTTCAAGTCAATCGGTCGATCCGTTTGGGAGCTATCCTCAAATGCTCACTCAAACTGACATGTTTTGGGTCGATAAAGGGTTATATCGGCCACTAACTCAGAAACTGATCATCGGATTGAGGTGAAATTTTGGTTGTCCGAGTTTCTCATGGTCCTTGAGCTATGGTAGAAGTTTCAAGTCAATCGGTCGATCCGTTTGGGAGCTATCCTCAAATGCTCACTCAAACTGACATGTTTTGGGTCGATAAAGGGTTATATCGGCCACTAACTCAGAAACTGATCATCGGATTGAGGTGAAATTTTGGTTGTCCGAGTTTCTCATGGTCCTTGAGCTATGGTAGAAGTTTCAAGTCAATCGGTCGATCCGTTTGGGAGCTATCCTCAAATGCTCACTCAAACTGACATGTTTTGGGTCGATAAAGGGTTATATCGGCCACTAACTCAGAAACTGATCATCGGATTGAGGTGAAATTTTGGTTGTCCGAGTTTCTCATGGTCCTTGAGCTATGGTAGAAGTTTCAAGTCAATCGGTCGATCCGTTTGGGAGCTATCCTCAAATGCTCACTCAAACTGACATGTTTTGGGTCGATAAAGGGTTATATCGGCCACTAACTCAGAAACTGATCATCGGATTGAGGTGAAATTTTGGTTGTCCGAGTTTCTCATGGTCCTTGAGCTATGGTAGAAGTTTCAAGTCAATCGGTCGATCCGTTTGGGAGCTATCCTCAAATGCTCACTCAAACTGACATGTTTTGGGTCGATAAAGGGTTATATCGGCCACTAACTCAGGAACTGATCATCGGATTGAGGTGAAATTTTGGTTGTCCGAGTTTCTCATGGTCCTTGAGCTATGGTAGAAGTTTCAAGTCAATCGGTCGATCCGTTTGGGAGCTATCCTCAAATGCTCACTCAAACTGACATGTTTTGGGTCGATAAAGGGTTATATCGGCCACTAACTCAGAAACTGATCATCGGATTGAGGTGAAATTTTGGTTGTCCGAGTTTCTCATGGTCCTTGAGCTATGGTAGAAGTTTCAAGTCAATCGGTCGATCCGTTTGGGAGCTATCCTCAAATGCTCACTCAAACTGACATGTTTTGGGTCGATAAAGGGTTATATCGGCCACTAACTCAGAAACTGATCATCGGATTGAAGTGAAATTTTGGTTGTCTGAGTTCCTAATGGTCCTTGAGCTATGGTAGAAGTTTCAAGTCAATCGGTCGATCCGTTTGGGAGCTATCCTCAAATGCTCACTCAAACTGACATGTTTTGGGTCGATAAGGGGTTATGTCGGCCACTAACTCAGAAACTGATCATCGGATTGAAGTGAAATTTTGGTTGTCTGAGTTCCTAATGGTCCTTGAGCTATGGTAGAAGTTTCAAGTCAATCGGTGGATCCGTTTGGGAGCTATCCTCAAATGCTCACTCAAACTGACATGTTTTGGGTCGATAAGGGGTTATGTCGGCCACTAACTCAGAAACTGATAATCGGATTGAAGTGAAATTTTGGTTGTCTGAGTTCCTAATGGTCCTTGAGCTATGGTAGAAGTTTCAAGTCAATCGGTGGATCCGTTTGGGAGCTATCCTCAAATGCTCACTCAAACTGACATGTTTTGGGTCGATAAGGGGTTATGTCGGCCACTAACTCAGAAACTGATAATCGGATTGAAGTGAAATTTTGGTTGTCTGAGTTCCTAATGGTCCTTGAGCTATGGTAGAAGTTTCAAGTCAATTGGTCGATCCGTTTGGGAGCTATCCTCAAATGCTCACTCAAACTGACATTTTTGGGTCGATAAGGGATTATGGCGGCCACTAATGCGGGAACCGATCATCGGATTGACGTGAAATTTTGGTCGTCGAAGTTTCTAATGGTCCTTGAGCTATGGTAGAAGTTTCAGGTTAATTGGTCGATCCGTTTGGGAGCTATCCTCAAATGCTCACTCAAACTGAGACGTTTTGGGTGGATAAGGGGTTATGGTGGCCATTAACTCGGGAACCGATCATCGGATTGATGTGAAATCTTGGTTGCCCGAGTTTCTAATAGTTGTTGAGCTATGGTAGAACCCAATATGATGCACTGAGCAGTACAAGGAGGGAAAAGCATTTGTCAGATGAGAGGTCATGTCGACCTCTAACTCGGGACCCGATTATCGGATATAAAATCAAGGCTGTCAGAGTTTCATCTAGCTGCGCAAGAGGTTTCAGTAATCAGGACTTACTTTATTCCATGTGCGATGAGCGCTTTAAACTTTGCATTACTACTTCTCTTGTAAGGCTCATGTGACTCTCTGACTTTGTGTATGCAGCTGAGCAGGGACTGTTTGCTGTTGATACTTTCTCTCTGTATTCGCAACCCGAAACTCTGTGATAGCTGATACTGTGGCTGCTCTGTGAACGACTTGCCGTGCTGCCATGAGGGAGATTTACAGAGGAATTATAGCAGTGGGGGGGGGCACAATTATTATAGGGGGTGGGGTGGGGGTCACCACAATCTTTGTACCTGTAGTGAGTAAAACTCTGTAAGCATAGACCAGGGGTGTGAAGCTTTGGCATGGCCTCTTGCTTTGGATGCGCAGCTCACCAGTGCGAAGGAATCTCGACTCTTGGCGGATTTCAGCCCGTGACCGAGGAGAATTTTCAAGTGGAGAGATATCTTCTTGCGCACCATATCAAGTAACACTTCCTGAAATTATAAGACTGCATTCTTGTTTGGTAACATAGCAGTGTGGTAACAAAGCAGTGGTGTAGATATTGCGTAGTAACATAGCAGTGTGGTAACAAAGCAGTGTGGTAACATATTATGTGGTAACATATTGTGGTGTAACATAGCAGTGTACCTGGTATTCATCTGAGTGCGGAGCATTGTTGTAGAATCTAAGAAAGTTATCAACAGACTCCTCAAGTCGCCTCACCTGATGCCTGACAGTTCATTTGTGCTTCACATCTCAATACAAGATACACAGACACACACTACAAGATCAAAGATTCACACTGGATACATACGCACATAAACACGCGAGCATCGGCAAGCAAACAGACCGACGCATACAGACATTATGAAACTATGGTACTATGTACTTATGTATAATGTATGTTTGCTCACATAAAAGATGGGACTTTCTCCGGCACTTGCCACTGACAACCAATCATACGCAAGGAGTTAATGACAATGACTTGAAACATAAGCAGAGTCTTGGACAAGAATTCAATTCCTTCTTTCCGTAAAACCTGAGAAGTGAATTACAGGCAAACAATAACAAGCACACTAACAAGTCCACTGTGCATTATGACACGTGTACTGTGCATTTTGACACGTGCACTGTGCATTTTGACACGTGCACTGTGCATTTTGACACGTGCACTGTGCATTTTGACACGTTCACTGTGCATTTCGACACAGCACTGTGCATTTTGACACGTTCACTGTGCATTTTGACACGTGCACTGTGCATTATGACACGTGCACTGTGCATTTTGACACTGCACTGTGCATTTTGACACGTTCACTGTGCATTTTGACACGTGCACTGTGCATCATGACACGTGCACTGTGCATTTTGACACTGCACTGTGCATTATGACACGTGTACGAGGATTTACCTTGGACCGTGGCTCGGCGACAGCGCGAGCCGGCTCCCCGTGTAGTGGGCAGTCGCACGTACAACGCCTGATCTCATGGGACACAGCGTTAGGTGTCTTGCCTGTGCCGTGGAGAAATTCGATAAACCGCTCCAAGTCTTGTACCTGTGCAACAATCATATGTCAACCAACACCATCGTCAATCGGTTAATCCGTTTTGTAGCTATCCTCGAACGATAACTCAAACTGACATTTCTTGGGCGGATTAATGGGTTATGTCGACGCTTAACTTCTGAAACGATTAACTGATTGACGTAAAATTTTGGCTGTCTGGGTTTGGCTGTCTGGTCCTTGAGCTATGGTAGAAGTTTCAAGACAATCGGTTCATCTTTTTGGGAGCTATCCTCAATTTCTCACTCAAACTGACATGTTTTGGGCGGATAAGGGGTTATGTCGGCCCTTAACTTGGGAACCGATAATCGGCTTGACGTGAAATTTCGGTTGCCCGAGGTTTAAATGGTCCTTGACGTTTCGTCGCTTCAATTTAATTGGAGGAGACAGAACTTATGAAAATATAGATTTTTTCAATATAGAGAAACCAACAACTTATTGCCCATTTTCCTCTGTTATTGCGATTGGATACCCTGATATCATACAAAACAGTTGGTCACAGGATGGTAAAGTCTGAATTCCTGCGCTGAGTAGATCTCCCTCCGCTGAACAAAACCAATCAGAGATACGGTCACGGTTACCAATCACAGCCCACAGGCGGTAACATCCGGAAATTCGGTCACTTCCTCCTCTGTAGAATATAAAGAAGACGCACGGAACATTCAGAACTATATTCTCGCTGGAAGTCGTTTCCATCGCCATGAGAGTTGAACTAGTTATTTTCTCAGTCCTGCTTCTATCTGGAGTCCAAGCCTCGCCGGTCCATGACATGCAATGCTGTCCACAGGTAACCATAACAACAACATGACTAACACGTTGCTACGGCAACATAGACTACAACTAGTAGACTACAACTAATAACTAACAACGTCTTTTCCAGGATCCTGCTACATTGGAGTGCAGTGGAAATGGGTGCAATGACTTCTGCTGTGGTTGCAGTAGCCCATGCAATGCTGACCTAGCAAATCTGCAATGCGATTGGATTGAGTGAGTGGAACAAGCTGATCCATTTCTGAACAATGTGTATATCAACACAGTTATCAATTCATTATCATGACGTCATCAACATACAGGTGCGCAATAGCAATAGCGCAGTGTATAGAGGCGTGCTGTGAAGGATCCTGCTTAGGAGACAACAAATGCATCAGTGAGTTTATTCACCAATCATCATCACATACTCAAAACTACACAGTGCAGTGTTACCATGGTAACTGTAATAAGATATTCATCATTCAATATTCAGGTTGTCTGGGCACCAGTTACGAGACTTGCAAAGACTGCTGGAGTATGTCAGAAGAACAAAGATTCCGTAACCTTATCCTGAAGGGAGCAACTCAAATGATCGACTAATAAGGTCATGTGTGACTGTTCTGGTGAATCGCAGATTAACTGTTGATATTTCATGTCCTTTTTTTTGTTTTCTATCCGACAATTTTGGGATATACTCATTACTGTATTACTCCTGAGTATGAAGTTTTGGTGAATGCAAGGTGAAATGTAATGAAAACATATTCATGTATAGAAGGATAGAAACAGGGAATCAATATTACAAGGTGGAGGGAGATGGGGATGGGGCGGTAACAATATTTCAACCTGTGTGGTAAGCTGGTGCAGCATTTGCTCCTTACTCCTCATTGGCGCCATTATGTCTTGAACTGCTGCATCCACTTTCTCTTGTAGTTGATCCGGCCTGCATGAAAACAGCGGGTTTTCACAACAATTGGGGGGAGTGGGGAGGTTAGTTGAAACTAGGAGCGGCGAGATGAAAAGAAGGAAATTTGCCGCCCTTCATAATAGATTTGATCGATAATCCTTAATTTCAGAATAATTCATCGGAAATCACCAATGACACTTTAACTGTTTTACGACAGGCAAGTGTCTAGTAGCTCTCAGCCCACAAATTGTGTTGCCGCTAAATCGGCATGTTGAAGACTCACGGTAAAGTATACAAGTCGCTGATATCTATCTTCAGATAGTTCTTGATCTGGTCCAGCACCAGTTTATGTCTTCGTATCTGTTCGTGAGCCTTCACTTCTGAAGTCTGCTTGGCATAGTGTTCTAAATCCTTGAGTTGGAACTTCAACTGGAAAATCAGCTCTTCGTGCTTCGCTTTCTGCTCGGCTAACCGCTTCTCAAATGTGCTGCAAATCTGAAATTTGAATCTCATTAAAAGTTTGCCCGAATTTTACCAATTATTTTCCAATTATTATAATCGAGTGCAGAATGGAGTGCAGAATCGTCAAAAACACAAACTCAAAAACGCCTTAGGATCTGGGAAGGTTGAAGATAGTATTTGCACAGAAATTGAACAAAAAATTTTCTATCATTTTCTATCCTGGAATTCGAAAAAGTGTGAATCGCAATTTCTAGAGGGTCGAAAAATCAATTTGCCCACAGGTGCATGAATAATAGGTGTTTCTGGCCCAATTTTTGCCGCTGAGTCCGAATCTGAAGGAATTTTTTTGTTATCTCATTAAGAAATGGGTGAAAATTTGGGTTTATCGGATCAATCATTCTATGATGGAAATGGGCTGATTAACGCATCAGGCAAGTGAGATGGTTGAAAAATGACACTTTTAATCGATTCAGCGATTCATATAAATCGGACGAATAATATTTTTGTCAAAAATTCATATAGCTAGCCGCAGAAAGTTTTCCATCACCTACTGGATTGCGCGAACAATAATCGACAAGATGCAATGGAACTAGCTGGCACGCGCGGCGCGCTGCGCCATAGAAGAGATGAGGCATTCTCGCGCCTTACAAAACAGTATTTGAAAATTGCGACGGGCCCACACGACCGCATTGAAGATAACATATCACTTACTGAGTCATGCACATTGTCATATGAGGGAAGATCCTGACATCCATCAAACGCAAACCTCTCCAACTCTTTCAGTAGAGAGTCCCTATCGGCTGCATCACTTTCAACTATTTGCTTCAATCGGAACTGTACCTGTTATAAGTGGGTACTGACTGATGATAATAATATCCATTTATACCTACGGTTCATGAAACAGACAGTATTGATGGTGTTGAATGTTGATTTATATGTATTATTTGGTCAAATTATGGATACTGACTAATGTGTGACTCTTGGGATTGAGGGAAAGAGAGGGAGGAATGTTCACCTGTGCAAAATGAGATGTCAGGGCCAAAAGAGAGTGATTTAAAGAGTCTTGCTCAACTTCCAGTTCCTCAAGTTTGCGTAATGAACCACTGAAACAGTGTGGAATATTGAAACTCACGCAGACATACACAAGCACAATATACAGAAATACACAAACACACGAACATACAAACACACGAACATACAAACACACGAACAAACACACACAGACAGATACGGCATTGTTTATCATACGTACTAAGAAAAGTGTCTTACAAAGGTCATTGTTTTTTGTACCATAGTCATACAAAACACGAACACACACGAACCTATAGACACCAAAACACCTAGACACGTATCTATACAAACACACAATATCATACAAACGAGTTTGTATGTTGTCATTGCCCACACCCGCTAATACAATTGTCATATGTGTTGTACTATGAAACAGTTACTAGTACGAAATTAACACTTTGTTTCACATTGCTATTTTACAGCTGTGTTAGTGTGAATAGTTGTACAATGAAAACACAATGAAAACAGAGCCGATGTGTTTGTTTCGTTTCAGATATCTCACCTGCATTCAAGTGGAGTAGCAATATGATCACGTGCTAATAAGTCACGTGACGTGTGTTCAATTCTATCACCATAGCAACGCCGAGTATTGGCAATGTCAGCAGAGAATAAGTCGGATACTGGATCGTCAGAGGAGTATTGGATAGGGCACTCAGTTGTTAGAATTGGGAAATTCTCAAATGGGCAGGATTTGGAACAGGTCTGGGAAGTTTGTTCCACTGGGCTAAGCGTAGCATCATCTGAGTTTGCCCAAGCTCTACTTTGATCCGACTCCCAAATCGAGTGGAACTGGGTTGTGTCGTGTGGGGGGCTCAGAGGTATCAGAGTGTCAGGTGGTGTCAATGTCTCAAATGGTGTCAATGCTTTCAATGGTGTCATCGGCTTTTCGTTCATGGATAGATTTTCCATCTCTCTAATCCATACAGTGCCCAAATCTTCTTGTCCAGTGTTTCTTATACTTTGTACAGGTACTTGTGTGAGGCAAGAAGCAGAAAAACTCATATTGGGAGCTTGTTCAGATGTTAGGTCCTTTTGTTCTTGTGTTGTAGCACAGTGTTGCCATGACAATGAGGTGTTCAGTGCGGCACTATGGGAGCTCATTGCCAGGCGACAACCATCATACAACCCCTACTGATTGATCGATAGCAGTTGGGAAAAAAAGCACAACTCAGAGTATTTCTACACACTGAATGATAGCGAACTCAAAAATGTCAGTGTGACAGTGATCTAGTGAACAATAAAACCATATGTCCTCAGTCGCTACCACACAACAATATGTACATATCACGTATTAGATGACACACACACACACACACACACACACACACACAGTCACACACACATACACACATAGTACACACATTGNCACACACATAGTACACACATAGTACACACACACATAGTACACACATAGTACACACACACACACACACACACACAATCCACAAACACACAATCCATAAATAATTTTTCTTGTTCTTCCAAAATGACACCAGCTAATTTCATGAGACACTGTCACACTGTAGCGAATAGCAACACCTACTGAATAAGAGAAAAATGACAAAATAAAGAAGTTAAAGTGTCCGCATTGATGACGTTCTAACAAAGATAGCAACGGTAATGATGATTATGTAATTATAGTAATTAAAATGAAGGACGACACCCCGGCAATTATAGCCCGGCAACTGTTACAGAGTTCTTCACAGAGTTCATTAGTTAGTGTCCAATGAGAATGAATTTCTCTCTGATATACCAAATAATCATTGCTATGATTGTCATAACAGGATAGGTCAACTGGACAATGGGTCGATCAAAATGATGTTATAACAGGCGAAAGTTAACAAGTCACCAATACATCACGTCAATGAAAAGTAGCACTGGAGTGTAAACTGTAGAGTGTGAGAGAGGGGAGTGGCTAATGGAAAATATTACTAATGAGACTACAAGAGATATACTATAACTCACATCATAGCAACTATTCCGAGAAATGATGCGGAAAAATGATGTAGCCTGCTCTGCGGTTTGAAAGTGAAGGTTTAGTAGTCCACCGTGTATACTGTGAATGGACACATGTGTTCAGTGGACAAACTGTGTACAGCCGTCCTGTGGACGATATGTACACAGAAATTGGGTGTATGACAAGATTGAATAAAACTGATTGACTTCTCAGCCAATGTGAAACACAGCTTGTACCAGAATAAGAGAGCAGGTATCAAAACAAAAACCTCGGCGGCGGTAAAAATGACAATGGATACAATTAGAATGCAAGGTGTGGTCGTAAACAATTCCATTGTCTTTTCTTCCATCGAACAAAGATCCCTGACGTTGTCAAACATTGAGCACGTGCATGTGTGTTGTTGTCAAGCGATCATGAAAAGAGAGAAGTTCACAGATCACATTGAGTTCGTACATTCGCCGATATCATTAGCCCACACACACAGACACAGACAGGCACAGACACACAGATACACACACATACAGACACAGGCACAGTGACACATAGGCATAGACAATAGACACAGACATACAGACACAGACACACTGGCACAGACACACTGAGATTCACACATTGTGTGTTGGTGTGTGTGTGTGTGTNATTGTCTTTTCTTCCATCGAACAAAGATCCCTGACGCTGTCAAACATTGAGCACGTGCAAGTGTGTTGGTGTCAAGCGATCATGAAAAGAGAGAAGTTCACAGATCACATTGAGTTCGTGCATTCGCCGATATCATTAGCCCACACACACAGACATAGACACACAGCCAGGCACAGACACACACATACACACACATACAGACACAGGCACAGTGACACATAGGCATAGACAATAGACACGCACATACAGGCACAGACACACTGGCACAGACACACTGAGATTCACACATTGTGTGTGTGTGTGTGTGTGTGTGTGTGTGTGTGTGTATGTGTGTGTGTGTGTGTGTGTGTTTGTGTGTGTGTGTGTGTTTGTGTGTGTGTGGTACTTACTTGGTAGGTGAGCTGCACCCATAGGGTCGGTCTGGCGATAACATGAGAAAATGTCATCGTTCACGAGCCCCCATGATACCTAAAACCTAATAACATAATTAGTTAGAGGGGGCAGTATTATAGGAAATTACTAGACATATTTTATACTAAATATTTCAAATTTTGTAACACTTTCTGTTAGATTACAGCTGAATTTCGGTTTCGATTTTTCGTAACGATCACAAAATGAGTCTTTCATAATCAAAAATTACTGTACATCAATATAAATCTGTATTGCATCACTGACCCAATGTAATTCAATACAAGTTCTTGTCAAAAATCAATAATACGAAATTAAAAAAGACACACATACATACCGTAAACCGTGGTAAAATCGATTAATGTAGTTTAAAAAAATAGAGAATTAAAAACATAAAAATCACTCGCAAATCAAATTTTTGGAAAATATCCATCAATCACAAAGAACATAGATTAACTCTAAACACAAAGCAAAACCTCACTAAAACACGGTGCAATACGGTGGTGCCCGACTCTTTGTAATGCGGTTTTACTGATATCGATTGTCCATGTTGACTAGGTGCAAAACACGATGATTCTCCTAATTATGACGTATATCAAGAATCGGGAGCATCTGTTCAAAAGCTCATTCAATGACGCGTGTGTTATTGACGCGTAATGACGTGTCACGTGCTATTGGCAAGTGTATCAAGTGCCTAGTTTTTTGACAGGAATTTTGTCAGGAGTGAGTTGTGTAATGATTCTGATGATGTGATCTCGCTGCTGTAGGGTAGTGGTGTGAAGACTGGCAGTTTTGCCGAGAGCTTCTACCCCGTCTATCAAACAAAACTGTTCCTGTTTCACAACACTGAAACAATAGCGCTCAGTTAAATGGGTGAAAAGAAGTAGTCAATGTCTGAATCTGCAGCAGTTTACGATTTGCACGAGTCTTGCGAGGATAGTGTAAGTCGAATTAGCAACTCGAGCTGTATCAGAAAACTGCTCAATCCCGCAATTGAGAGAGAATCGCACGGAACACACGGTGATCGTGTGTGTGTGTGTGTGT
>CAMPET010000239.1:79834-90371 GCA_946803715.1 Beroe ovata | reverse complement strand
CACTGTGTAAGTCTGTGTTCTCGAAGAGAATAACCAGATCACAACTGGTGAAATGTGTGAAGTTAATGCACATGATATCGTCCAGAGGTATGGTCTCCACAACTTTGAACTGCAGAGAATTCGGTATCCTGAGAAACGTTGCTCCGTTACTATGTTGCTATAGCAACTAATTCCAAATATGGTAAAAACGTGTCGATGAGAGGTAGTTAGTAAATTCAATTGACTCCATGAACTATAAAACCGTGTCCTATTCACCTGTGTTGGTTGGATTGAGGTAATGGCCAGAAAATGTTATCTTCCCTGATAAGATACACTGTGGTGTTGGTTATAACGCAAGTGATAAGACTCTTCTTCCCCAATACCTCCTGACCGTGGAAATGTAACACAAATTTGTAACAGTGGCTATTATAAAGTTGTAATAATGGTGTCACGACGAGTGTAACAAGTCTTGTGAAATGTGGTCCGAGTTTCTAGTGGTCCTCTATGAGCTATGGCAGAAGCTATGGCAGAAGTTTCAAGTCAATCGGTTTATCCGTTTGGGAGTTATCCTCGAATGCTCATTCTAATTTTCCAGTTTTGGCTGGTAAGGGGTTTTGTTGCTATTTTGATATCTATCAAGGTGACCGATTTCTCTTGGTAAAAGTCTTTGCAGACACTTATTCACGCATTAACCTGATAAAGTAGCGAATAGTTGACGATCTGGATGTCGTTATAGTCAGTAATACCCGCGTGTTTAGCTACTGTGAACCTGAGCAGTCATCATTAGTCATCATTAATCGTCAGTGTCACCATGGTTACACCATTGCGTATCGACTGGTAACGATTAGGAAAGCGTAACCAATAGTAACGATAAGATTAGTGCAAACATTAAGCAATAGCAACCTCAGTTCATCAAGCCTATCCTCATCCAAGTGCACTATACTTAGTTCTCTTCCTTTTCGTGTTATCAGAACGTCATCACTTTCATAGCTATCGGTTTGGTATTGGCAGTGTAGAGCTTCAATCACCTAGCAACACATGTACTGTTACTATGGATATCACATTGGATCAGTTGAAGGCAACAGTAGAGAGATGGATATCACTAAAGCACTAACAGCTCTTTGCAACTCTCTTGACTCATTCACATCACGTGTCATGAAAGTAATGAGGCCGTGACTGCCATATCCAAACTCAAACCTGATGTATATGACAATATCAGAGGTTATTTCATTGTATACCGTTACATCCTGTCACATCGAGCAATGCTACATCCCGTTACCTGATCTTCTGTTCGAAAATTCCACACACTATTTGGCAAATGTCTGTGACTGGCCAAGAGAGAACGAGACCCAGGTGATCTGACACTCTGTTTTCCAAGTCTTCTTGCGGCATCAGTTTCATCGGAACAGTGGGGGGTGGGAGATGACTCAGAACATGGATGTTCTCCTCAGTAACCAACACAGCACACCTCAGCTCCTATGTGATATCCACAGTCAATCACACAGCTCACCAGCCACCACAACACACAATTCAGTGCAGATTGTACAGTCTACTTACAGACATACACAGTACACAAACACAGACATACACACACAGACACTGACACAGACACTGACACAAACAGACATACACACAGACACTGACACAAACAGACATACACACAGACACAAACACACACAGACTCAAACACACACAGACATACAGACACAGGCATACATAAGTGAGTGTACTACTCAAGATATCAGCAATTAACTCGGGACTTACGCGTCACACAGAAATTCATGACTCGATCTACCAATGAACTAACTTGATCCGGAGTTGCTGAATGAAGACAATGCGTCTTAGTGAGGTATAGTATGTTGTAGGAATCACCTAGAACTTCGGCGGAGAAGCGATGAATCTTATCCTGTGAGTGGAGTTGACATGGTGAGTGGAGTTGACATGGTGACCAGTGTACACTGACAACTCGATTAGATAACACGTGGCAGATGACACATGACATATGACACTGACCATTGCAATGTTGGTAAAGTTTTCCACGTTGAAATCTTTTCCATGTGCCAAGGACGTTACTGTCTCTGTTTTAGCCGGACTTTCGTATCGTTTCATCGTGGAAATGATAATGTCCTTGTTGTAATTGTTCCTCCATATTCTCTTGATGTGCCCTATCACTTGCTCCCTATTCTCATACGATGATATGAAGACGTCATTCCGTCCCCTCTCGAACGTTTTCAGGTTAATGTAATAGTTGAGGGACAGAGCATAACTCCCTCTGAATATCTCGCTGTAAAGAGTGATGCCGAATAGTAACCGGATTCTGATCTGTGCCACAATGCTGTAACGCGGCGTCAGGGGCGGGTGTCGGACGAAACAGGGTGGTGGCCATCTGGTGAAATCCTCCTCCACAATGAACAAAAACTGTTCCGTCATGATGAGACTACGGAAAAAGAGAGACTCCAGGCGAATGGAGATGCACTTCACCTGCTCTAACTCCTGCACTCTGATTACCCTCTTCAGTACTCGCATATCAGGTTCCTGTTCTGTGACTATGACGCTGGAGGGTGGGATCTCACAATTATCCAGCCTCACTGCCACTGACTCAATGAATGTTTCCATGTCAGAGTTGTTGAATCCAAGCAGGGAGAAGGTAGTCCTCGGACTACCAAATGGATTGGTGTCCTCCTTAAACTCTATTCGGGCAGTGTGTGCGAGGAAACTCCTGAATATCTGACGAATGTTGCTGATTTTCTCCCTGAATAGGATCGAACACTGGAATGATTCATCAGCGAGTATTTGCACAAGCATGTCCTGGTTAATGGTGAGTAGATCAAAGTTATCAACCTCAATGACAAGGACCTCAGAGTCCTGTATCGCAATTACCACCGGCAGGGGGATATCTGATCGGCAGTACCTGAAGCAGTGACAAGGGAATGTGACGAGGTGATCAGTCTCACTCTCAGCCACGGTCAGGAAGACACGATCACTAGCGAGTTTAGACATCTCCTCCGAGGGTCTTGGTTCTCGAATATCTTTCATCTTTGTAACAAGCAGGTACAGGTGAGCGGTATCATGAAGGAAGAGTTGGGAATAAATCACGGGGATAACGTCGCCGTATTTCTTTATGTAGACCTGGTCACCCACCAAACAACAAGACTCTATCTCATGAGGGAGCACACTCCATGTTATCAAACCCCCTCTAGGCTTTATTTCAGCTAGCTCAGGTTTGAATGGTTTGGAGTTGGGCAGCAGAGCTACCACAAGAAATTCACCATCTTTATAAACACTGAATGTCCTTTGCAACTCATCAAAAGCCAGGTTAGAATAACGGCAGACCAAATCTTCTATTTTTTCGTCTATGTTATAAACTTCGTTAGGGACAATATGGAATGGAACTGTTTCTGTTTTTGGGACACTTTTAACCCCTTCACAGGTCTTGGCATTCAACTTGTAATCTCTAGATTCAACACTGCTAGTGTCAGTTGTTTGAGACTCAGTACCATCTAGAGTTTTCTTGACCTTTCGAGGTTTCGGTTGAGAACTGTTCAATTTCTTGAGTGTCTCTTCAGTAACCTGCAATATCTCTGTGGCCCGAGGCTTGGGAATGACATCAGCCATGTCCATAAAACTATTGAGCCAATTGTCTCCGTCCGTGCTGATCATTTTCTCCACGTCACGAACAGTGGAAATTTTGTCCTGGGGCGAACCACTCTCCGAACTCTCACCACTGTAATCCTCAATGATGGCAACCAGTGTTGCAGATCGTTGCCTAGTGTCTGACAGTACGGGGGTCTCACATAGGTTCACTTCACTGAAAACTATGGCTTCATCACATAGATCGTCATAATCCGTGGAGTCAGCTATGTCCACATAGCATATGGACTCCTCTGTTCGAACATCAATTTCCCTCTCCTGTCCTTTCATCTTTTCCAACTTCTTTATCTCAGCTGCTGAGAGCGGCTCCTTGTCTAACTCCACACTTTCCCAGTTCAACTGCGACAAAACATCGCACCTGTAACTACTGTCTGACGCTATGGGATTCCCTTCAAGCGACAATGCCTCGAGCTGGGGCAATCCTCGCAGTCGAGAAACTTCATTCATCTGCTTGATGTTGTTGTAACTCAAATCCAAGTCTTCCAGAGAAAATAACCGTTCAAAACCTGGTACAAGTGTAGGTTATTATAGGTACAGCTACTTTTTATCAGAACCAAATGAGATTTGGATGTTTCTCAACCACTTGTTTCTCAATTTTTCATAAATTATTTATACCGCTTTTTCATATCAAAGACTTTTGAACATACTCAGTATGTCGTACTGTACACATTGCTACAGACAAGAACACAAAAATCTCATTCGGTTTCGTATGAACAAAGAGAAAAAATCGACAATGTTGGAAATAACACGTTTAACTAAGAAAGAAAAAGTTATCAACTAGTTAGTTTCGTACCTTGGAGAATCTGAACTTGATTGTGTGCTAGGTTTAGCCTTGTGATATTGCCCAGCCTCAGGTGGAGTGATGGTGCATCTTTAATCCTGTTATGAGACAAGTCCAACATCCTTAAATATGGCAGCTGAGAGTAAACTAGGTGATGCTTGGTGATAAATAACGTGACTTAGTTGATGAGGATAAGATGCAAATTATAGAATTCTTACCCCTTGGATGTTGTCAATAATTTCGATTTTGTTTTTGCTCAGGTTCAATTCTGTCAACTGAATAAGGAGCTGCAAACTCTCATCCATAAATCTAGTGAATGCTAGTGCTAGAACTAGTATTAGAATAAGGGTATTTAGTTGGACATCATTTTAGAAATAATAAGAAACACACTCTATTCTGTTGTTAGCAAGGTTGAGAACTTCGAGTGAATTCCATGCCACTGGTGATCTGTCATTCTCCTCATCAATCCAAATCAGAATATCACTTATCTCTGAAATGAATGATAGTCTCAGATGAATGATAGTCTCAATAATTCATAAAAACAGCATGAAATGCAATAGGTCTAACCTTCGATTTCAGCCCTGATAGTCATTTGATGAAGAGTATGGCCCAAATTCCCAAGCTCTGTTACACCTTTGAAATCAATATCCTAAGGTAG
This sequence comes from Beroe ovata, assembly GCA_946803715.1. Classification (NCBI taxonomy): domain Eukaryota; kingdom Metazoa; phylum Ctenophora; class Nuda; order Beroida; family Beroidae; genus Beroe; species Beroe ovata. Next base: position 85,302 of record CAMPET010000239.1, on the reverse strand, counting down.
ACTGGCATTGAAACCATGGATAGAACTTTTCCCAAGTTTCTTAATAAGTTACAGGAAATGGAATTGCTGTTACATTTTCCATTATCTGATCCAAACTTACTTGTAATGTCAAAGAAGTAAGAGATTGAAAAGAAGACATATCCAAATTGGGTGCTGGTTTATACTTGTGAGAATCATCTCTTTCATTACTCAGAACCTGGAAAACATTTTGAAATAGAAAATGCAGAAAAATGTTTATCAGACACAGATGATGAATATTGACTAACCTTAAGATTTTCAACATTTTCCAGGGTTCGCCTTAAATCCATGAATGGTATTTGAAAGTCGGGTAGAGAATGACATGAGTTTATTGAATGAAGTTGCTTCTCAGTAAGGATCAGGTCTTCACTGCAAGAGTTTAACATATCCCAAATCTCCACATTAGTGTCTGTGTTGCCACGAAGCTCTTTTACAAACTCTAGAGTATTAGCTAAAACATCCTGTGATTGACAAATGTGCTAATTGATTTGAGGACCTAATCACCAAGGATGTGATAAGATTCTGAATAACATATTGACATAACTGACATGCTTTTTGAATAAAGTGAACTTCTCAATATAGGGGCAGGATGTAATAGAGTTGAGAAAGTCAATATACTCTGCAACGAGGACTTCATGTTTGACAAGTTTTGTATCACTGGGTCGAATTCCCCATATTGGAAAGACAGAGTTGAAATTACCATGAAACTTCTTAGGTAACTGAAAAGATTGAGGCGACTTTAAAATCCCATGTTATGCCTGCTATATTAATAACAATTATAAAAATATAAATTGATATTACTACAATCTGAAAGGCTTAATATTTAGTATACCTTTGCATTAAGTCTCAAGAAGTCGGATCTGACTTTGGGTATTTCCCAACTGCAAAACCCACATTCAATATTTAGATGGTAAACCTGAATATTTTTGTGAAGCTATATCTAGAACACCTTTCATTATTCTGTACTGGAATTGATTTCTGCATCCTCAGTTATATCAAGACATCTTATAATTCTATTCTAAGACTCACCACATCAAATTTTACCAAATCATATTCATACTTTTTGATCTGAATACTATGGAGCCTGATAAAGAGCTGCTTCATTCCATGCCATCATTGTTCTTACATCTAAGTTTCTTCATTCCTTGCTTAATACCACAGTTAACTTAGAGTAAGAAGAGAAATTGAATATATTCATAAAATTGAATGCACAGAATAAAACATTGATTAAAAAACTATTGCCTCAAAAAGTCAAAAATAACTATCAATTTATTGTATTTGATGGGTAATTTGCTTTTGTCTTATCTTCAATCATTACCATGCATTTTAAGCAAAGTCTGAAATGTGCATTGTGCAGCGAAGTAATTCAATTTATGATCCAATGGACCCCATTGAAAATTCCATATGAAAATGAGTTGTCGTATTTTGACTGACCGGGACCTCTATTTCTTTGCCGGATGGTATCTATCCTCTGTTTCTTGCGCGCCGCGCGCGCAAGAAACAATAGCGCCTTCATCGTGCGCGCGCCTTCATCGAAGGCCGAAACGATGAAGGCGCGCGCTAGAAACTTGAAACAGCCACAGAGGTGAGGTAAAATCTGATGACAAGAAAATGAGTAGATTCACTTTATGACTTTAAGTATATATTGCCCTTTGCTATACTATTGGTATGTTTGTCTATCGATTTCGTCTTTAAATTTAAAAAAGCAGACTTCACTTATTAAAAATTAATTGAAGTTAATATGTAATAAATTTGATCATCAAATTAAAGGTGAAAGGTAACATCTGATTTTGATTTTATTCCTCCCTCCCAGTCTGCAGTCCCGTCGCGCAATATTGCATTGAAAATCATTATCAGAATTGCGGGCGTCACTGACTACTGCTAGGGAGTGATCTTATTCCTACGAACATCTTATCAAATCCAATTCCAATATCAATATGAGTACGACTAAAAATCAATTACCAATTGATTATCATTAACGATATGCATCACATAAAAGCATTAAACTAAATCATGATCATCGAAATTGGTCATCTGTGAGCAATTTTTAGCCAGTCGATGATACTGACAGACCCTGGTTTCGCTGACGCGAGCCGCTTCGCGGGTCGCGATAGCAGGGCCTAGGAGAAGAACTATGCACTAGCATTAGCCAGACAAGCTTAAGAAATTTGGAATTTTCGAATCCTTCCCGGTCATGGATCGCAAATTGATCCAGTTCATTAGGATATTGAATTTGATGTTTGAGTAAAAGATGATCAAGAATGATAAATTTGAAGTAAATCTTAAATTTCAAATCTATTTAACGAACATTTCGTAATCTAAGTGAAAATTTCTNGCCGAATATCTCTCCAATTCTATGCCCCCTAGTAAACACCAGCGCATAGTGCTGCAGCCACATGATATGCACAGAGCTAGAGGTCAGGTAAAATCTGATGACAAGAAAATGGGTACTGGTTTAGATTCACTTTAAGCATATATAATTATATTTGAATATTTGATCTCTTTGCTATTGGTATGTTTGTCTTAGTCTAACTCTATCATCATTCATCTATCGATTTCGTCTTTACATTTAAAAAAGCAGACTTCACTTATTAAAAATTAATTGAAGTTAATGTGTAATAAATTTGATCATCAAATTAAAGGTAACATCTGATTTTAATTTTATTCCTCCCTGGCCCTCCCAGTCTGCAGTCCCGTCGCGCAATATTGCATGGGATATCATTATCAGAATTGCGGTCGTCACTGACTACTGCTAGGGAGTGATCTTATATCTACGAACATCTTATCAAATCCAATTCCAATATCAATATGAGTACGACTAAAAATCAATTACTAATTGATTATCATTAACGATATGCATCACATAAAAGCATTAAACTAAATCATGATCATCGATATTGGTCATCTGTGAGCAATTTTATCCAGTCGATGATACTGATAGACCCTGGTTTCGCTGACGCGGGTCGCGATAGCAGGGCCTAGGAGTAGCACTATGCACTAGCAGTAGCATTAGCCAGACAAGCTTTTGAATTTTCGAATCCTTCCCGGTCATGGATCGCAAATTTATCCAGTTCATTAGGATATTGAATTTGATGTTTGAGTAAAAGATGATCAAGAAAGATAAATTTGAAGCAAATCTTAAATTTCAAATCTATTTAACTTAAAGTTAAATACTTCTCCGAACGAACATTTCGTAATCTAAGTGAAAATTTCTCTTGAAACAGGATCAAAATTGATTTCTGAAATTGAGTCAGCGAGCTGAACCAGTCACACTCGCTGTGTCATGTTCATTGAATTTGATGTGTTCATAAATAAAATCAAGGTGCCTTTTTCAGTTGATTCCTGGTCAACATCCTGAGTCATTGAGAGACTTTTTGTAGACCCAACTATCATCCTCAGCCACGAAATACTATCGGGGATGAGAGGCATTTATCGATCAACGAATTAGAGATATAATTATAAATTAGAGATATAAAGTATTGAATAATATTGGATATAGTCGACGTTACTCACACTCGGGGTCCACACTGTTCCCTGGGCTGCCCGAACCCTCCCCTCCTCGCGCTGCCTCTCTTCCAATCTATGCTTGGCAGCCGTTGCCTTGTCAATGTCGTTGCGTAGCAACGCAAGCGTGACGTCACGCCACAAACGCCGCGACTCGTTCTCGCCCTGCTCATGAACTGGCCGCACTATCTTAGGAATCACAGAAATTTGCTCCGTGTTCACGACCTCAGTTCTTTTCTTCAGGGATAGTGGAGATCAAGGTGAGATTGAGAACACTGAAACAGATTCAATTCCATCAGTAATAATTGATAACTCACTGTTGCTTCATCGGTGAACTCAAGAGTACCATTCCACTCGCCGGTGACCTTATGGAGACATCTGCCCGTCATGTTATCCTTGATGTCACCCGTCACCCTGTGTACCTTACCCCCATACATAGGCTTCGTATGGAAAACGAGGGTGGCAGTGAAATCTGTCTGCGGGCACGTGATTTGAACTTTCCCACCCATCTCAGTCCATGGAACTGTTAGAATGGACCTGGGACACAATTTGAGATAGCCTGACGCTCTACGACACACATGCTCTATCGCATACTCTATCTTGTGTAACGTATAGCTTACCTGCCGTATGTGCTAGGAAGAGTGAAGTGATACTTTTCACCGTGATCCAACAAATGAATAGTTCCTGGATAGAAAGTGTGTGTTAGTGACTAAAAACATCGAACACGTACACTCACAGACACACAAACACATACACACACAAAAACATGCACATACAAACACATACACACAGACAAAGACACATACCCACAGACACATACACAAACACAAAAACATACACACACACAAACACATAAAGACACAGACACTTACACACACAGACAAAGACACACACCCACAGGCACATACACTTACACACACGCAAACACATACAGACACAGACACTTACACACATACACAAACACAAACAAGTATTACCAACTCCGACCATGTCTACTCCAACACTGATTCCTAGGAACTTTGACTTGGTCCACACAGAGTAGTTAGCACACGTTCTCTTAGCTGGACACTCAGCGTAGAATGCGGATACTGCAGTAGGGAGAGATGGTGATGTCATGGTGTTGTCATGGTGATATCAGGGTGTTGTCATGGTGTTGTCATGGTGTTGTCATGGCAATTAACCTGGTGGGTGATGTGAGACTTGTTCAGCAACAAATGTCACTTGACCACACTGATTAGGTCCCAGTACAGTTCGAGGGTTGCAGGAGTTAGTGTCCACGTCCCATTTACAATGGAAAACCTCGCCTGTAACGGGGTGTAACACTAAACAGAGGTGTAACACTAAACAGAGGTGTAACTTCAGAGACAGAGGTGTAACGCTAGACGGTATGTGTAACACTGTAACAGTGTGCCACATATCATATACTTTAACATGGGTGACTGAAGGTAGTTGACCTATTATCGGGTTGTAGGGTTTTTTAGCGAGAGACCCCTTTCTGCCACCGTGGAATGAGGTCAGCAACCACTTTGTTGCCCGTAATATCCTATCCTCTGGTGTCGGGCCTGATGATAGTTATATCATTTGACAATTCATCATACACCAGAGTAAAATCGCTAGATTCTCCTGGTGAAAACACGTCGACAATTCTGCCCTGGTACTGGATTACTTCAATGCTGGCTATGGCACCCAGATTTAATTCATCTATGCCAGAAATCAAAACAACGCACAATTAGTATTTGGATGTTCGATAATTAATACTTATTGTAATTTACTGTCAAAGACGTAAAAATAGTAAAAATTACCGTCGGTGATGCTCATAAAGCTGTCTGGGTGAGAGAAACAGTTTGCAAATAGCTCTAACAAACTCTTTCTTTCCAGTATAAAGGTGGGGAGAACAACCTTCGTTAGATCCATCCCTAGTTTCAGCTGACCTGACGGTGGACACG
>CAMPET010000239.1:35827-54043 GCA_946803715.1 Beroe ovata | reverse complement strand
GTTCAGCGTCGTTTTACCAGGCTTATTGGTGGCGTAGGAACCCTTCCCTACAGTGAACGGTTGGATAGACTTAATTTAACTACTCTAGCTGAGCGTAGAATAAGGGGCAATCTTATTGAGACTTTTAAGGTTGTAAATGAGAAAGTTAATTATGGTCAAGATTTGTTTAAATTAGGTAGGAGTAGGAGGAACCTCTTGACACATAGGAAGTCTGCCATGCACTGCCCTAGAAATGTAATGAAGCTGAATGATGATTTCATTTCTGAGAGAGTGAAACCCTNAATTCTCGACAGTGCAGGGTCTATCATCGATCGACAACGCAAGTTAAAAAATTATTACGAATTAATGTCCATGTCTCATACTCTCATTTTGAATAATTTGCGCGCGTTCGTTGAAAGACCTTGTTCATTGTTGACGCCGACGCAAGAACGGACCTCGTTTCGCGCGCGCGTCACAAACTTTTTATTATTGTGGACTGTTGCGCCGCGCCGTTGCGGTAATTAAAAACAACGCGGCACGCGCGTTCAACACTCAAGCAAATTCGAAAAATCTCGAAAATGAAAAGTTCTATTCACGAAGATTTTTATTATGAGAAGAAAATTTCTCGAGGCATTTGTCATTTTTGACGCAGTTTTTAAAAGTTTTGTAAAGGCGTTTTGTAAAGGCGTTTAAGTTCCACTTTCAAAAGAGGTGTTTAATTCTTTTAAAGATTGATCCTTCCTTATTTGAATTTTCGCAAAAATTAAAGGATAAAGGATTGTTCTTCAAATAATGGAAACTCTCTTGAGTTAGGAGGTACACTCCAGTTGATACTGAATCACCACAGAATCACTAGTGGATCATCACTGGCGCACATAATTTCTACTCATATTAAAAACCACTACACAACACTGACTAAATGTGAGAAAAATAGAATGACTACTGATGAGGTACATGATAGAGGCCAAGTTGATGGCTTATTAGTTTTGATGATCACAGGCCATATGGTAATTGTTAGTCAAATTAGGAAATTTGGGACACTTAAGCACATTCAGGCCTTCCTCAGAGTGAAGTTTTTTCAAATAGTGCTCTTGCCAAATTGAGAAAAGTGGTAATAATCCTTAATCCTGTATTACATGGATCCACTTTGGCATTAGATGTGAGATCTTTTATACCAATTGTGTGAAACTGAATGGTCTGACCCAAGTTTATATCAAAATGCATTACCAAAAAGTTATAAGGGCAAAAGCAGACAAACGGACCTGACTTTCCTTCAATGTGTTTGGTGAGCAAAGACATGAGAGGGTGAGTTGGATAACTTAAAGCAGAGGTTTGGTGAGTTATGACAGGGGGTTGGGTGAGTCGAGGGTATGAAGGAAGTGAGATTGCCAAAATCGGATTGTGACATTTAAATGCCCCATAAGTGAATCTTTACTAAACTTAAACTGCACTAAATGCAAACCCATATAAACAGTTGGAAAAGTCTCCTCTCTCCATTATGAATGAACCTATCTAATGTACTGCCTATCAAAACACTGCAAATTTAACCTCAGTCAAATAAGTTACACACTGCTCAATAAACTCATAGATATGAAATTAATGTCTGGGTACAACAACCAAACCAGCCACTTTAATCTAAACAAAAATACACTGTCTCCAAGCTGTGAATTTTGGGACATTAAAATTTTGGGACATGTAAAAGATAGGGACCTTCACTATAATCTGCCCAGACGAAGCATATATGATTGAGGAATGCATACACTACCCTCAGGAACTTCATAAACCAATCCAAACCATTTCATCCCTGGATGTTGGGATAAGAATTCAGATTGGTCGTTGGCGTTTTCTGGATTTTCCTTTCTGGACGCTAAGTCGATTGAAGATGGTATTTTGTGGTCATATCTTGCTTCCCTGATGCGTTATTGTGTGGACGACAACCTAAAATTCGGGAAACGACAAACTCAATCAAATTCGGATTCAGCGGTCAAAATTAGGCAGGGAACACCTATTTTTATATTTCTGTGAGCAAAATGATTTTTCGACCCTCCCCACCCTGGATTTTGAGATTTATGTTTTCTGGATCCACATTATTTCCGAATTCAAAATGGCGAAAATATTTTTTGTTCGATATCTCTTAAAATACCATCGTTTCCCATGTATTTTTGGACGCTGAATCGATTAAAGATGGTATTTTGCAGCCGTCCTGCTTCCCTGAGGAGTTATTTTTTGAACAACTGTCCCAAAATTCGGGATACGACAAAATCAACTTTCACCCGTTTCCCGACGAGATGGCTCCAAAACTCCATTAAATTCGGATTCAGCGGCCACAATCAGGTCGTGAACACCTATTATTATATCGCTGTGAGCAAAAGGGCTTTCCGGCCATCCCATCCATGGCCATGGTTGTTGGGATTTGTGTTTTCTTGATCTAACTTTTGGAAAATCCAAGATGCGAAAACTGATGAAAATTTCCGTCTATATATCATTCATTTCCATTTTTTCGGAGACTGAATCGATTTAAGATGTTAGTTTGAGGTCATCTTGTTTCCCTGAGACGCGTTTTCGTACACAACCATCGTAAAAGAAATGAAGGTTTTTGGATGAAATTTTTGAATTAAACGTATAGTTGTTACACTAGTTAAGAAAGGAATTTGGCTGATGAGAGATTGAAAATGGGCCTAGCAATCGTCCAAGTACTTGTTTCTCACGTCCATAGTTATATGCTAATTCATGTATACCATTCGGTAAGTATCACTGCGTCGATCAGATAATTTTTGCCTTTTCTTTGAATTTCCTAACATTTTTTCTCGCTAGCATGTTTACAGACACAGATGAAGATCTAGACTTCACTCCAAACAGTAAAGACGACCTGCAAAATCTGTTTGGGAATGTGACAATGAATAAGAATGTTGATTCACTCAAGTTTAGTGCACCGAAGCAGCCGAAGGAGCATCCTGATACGGCATCACCCAGTATGTAATCTACGCAGAGTACTCAATACACTGCAATTTGTGATTCTACCGTACTAAATTACTATGAACCCAACTTAGGATATGCGTAAATAGTAATTATAACTGGTTCCAACATTGTTTTGGATCACTCTTTTGGAATTGGGACGGTTTCGACCATGTTTTGAAATGCCCTTCCTATTTTGTGACATACACATGTCACATGCTACTTTTCTGTAAACCGCGGATGAGATTTTGAAAGTTGATGCGCGCGCGGTGACGGATTTTCTACATTGCGCGCGCGAATCGTGGGAAAATTGTTGAAAATCTACTTAAAATTTCACTTTTAATCAAGTTTTTCTTCAGATTCAGACTTTTTTTTATTTCAGGAGTGTTATTTGCTACAGCGTGTCAAGTGTACATGTACAGTGGTGGTTCATATGCTCACAAAGGCAAGCTAGGAGTGGCAATAACAGGACTCAAAACTTTGATAATCTATGGACAAAAGCAAAAGCTTTTATCATCCTCCAAAATAGAATGTGGAAAGACATTTTCACTGACTGCAGCTTCTTTTCTCACATATTACGATGATGCAAGTCAGTGCTGGGGTATCATGTTTGCTAGTGAAAAGGATTTGGAGACATTTCAACTGAATGTGACCCTCGTCAAATTATCACTGACTGATTCGCCTGTAAAGGAGCAAGGGAATTTCACTAAACCTGACTGCAAAACTGTCGCAATGACTGACAAGATTAGCGTATCCTGTGACGGGTATGTTATTAATGATGGAAAGTTGGGTGCTCAGTTTGACTTAGACGAATCACTGGAAATCACCCTAAATTCTCCTAATCTGACTCGAAACTGGCTGAATTTGCTAGCAGGATGCGCTGTTGGAGGTGTGTATTTCATTGGTGTGCCATCAAGTCACGCATCCCATGACATGCCACCAGACAAAGACACGGTTTTCAGAGTTCACGTCCGGCAAGTTGTGTCCCCTTCTCCCATCCCGTCTCCAGTAGACGAGGCAAATGACACGTCCTCGGTGGACAGCTACCCTAGTTACAAGACAAACAGTGCAGCCCCATCTCACAAGGATGACATTTTGTCCAGGATGGCCCGAATGGGTGCGCAGCCAATGTTGCCCAATGTAACTAGCCCAGATCCAGGTGTAGGAGATAGGAGGTCTTCGTTCAAACAGAAAACTAGGACATCGTCCACTGTGTCTCGGGGGTCACATAGTAATCACCATGAACCAGAGACCATAGCACAACCCATTGCTCAACCTATTGCTCAACCCATTGCGCAGCCCATCAACCCAGCCCCTATGAGTGCCGGTCCACTGATACCCCACATTTCCAGCCAAACTCTCGCTAACTATCATGCTCCTCTAACACAAACTCTGTTCGTTCCTAACGAGGTAAAGGAAAATCTGGAGGTGAGTAAGAACATGGATAAATCAGTTTCCTCCATTGAGAATTCACTGAAAGAAATTTCATCCAAATTGGACAAGTTAACGGACAGTCCCGTCATATATAATGGCGGACTGCCTAGCAGTGCTCAGAACATGGATACTCAACTCTTGATGTTCAATATTCAACGCATAGTTTCCGAAAATGAGCAGCTGAAAGCCGATGTGAAAATGAAAGCCTCGACTTTAGAGGAGCGATCAGCTAAAATCACTGAGCTCCTCAACAAAAACCAGGAATTATTAAATTTGAAAAACGAAGCAGTTGAGGAAACGCAAAGGCAGTTTCTCTCCAATTCACAGAGTTCAAAGTATAAGATCGAAAGTTTGGAGAAGGAGAGGGAAGAATTGAAGAGGAGCGTGGAACTGATGAAGTCATCGACTTCAAGCCGGCACTACGAGATAGAAGCCAAGGACGGGTACATTCAATCTCTCAAATCCCAGGTGGAACAGCTTTACTCTGAGAACAAAACGTTGCAAACGAACTTATTCACCGCTAGAGGGGAGCTGTCAGCACTACAAATGAATTCTCTCCATGGGAACAGTGGAAAAGAGGAACTGTTAGAGCAGGAAATAGTAAAACTCAAGGATAAACTCCAGAAGTGCTTCCTAGAAAAATTAGAACTTTCCCAGGGTATGGACGAGCAACAACTTCATGAAAAAGAGAAAACGATGAAATTGGAGCGGGAGATTAGGAGGTTGAAGATGGTGATGGAGGAGAGAGAAAGCTCGAATGTGTCAAATCATAACAGTGAGGAAATTGTGAAACTGAAACAGTTGCTCGAAGTGGAGAAACGGATGAGCAAAGAAAAGGACAGGGTATTGGAAAACGAGCGCGCTGAGAGAACTGCAGAGAGGAAACGGGGGGATGCTTTGCAAGAGAATCAAGATATCGAAATCAGGAATCTCAGGGGAAAACTCGAGGAGGTTATGAGCAAAGAAATAGACGTGGAATCCTCGCAGAGAGAGATTGTCACTTCAAAAGTTAAGCTCATTCTGAACGATGTTTTTAAAATGGTCAGAACACATGTCTATCCGGATGAAGAATACGACGGATCATACGTGCTCAAGAGTCTTATGGGAATCATAAAAACTGTCACATTGAATTCACTCAAACAACAAGATGGGGGAGGAAAATCCTCATCATCCGGTGAGGATAGTGATGAAAGTGAGGATGATGATCTTCCAGAAAACGAGGAAGAGGACGAGGATGGATGTGAAGAGGAATTGATCACGGAGGAGACTTCTGATGGGGGTGTAAACCATCCTGAGTCATCACACGACGAACATGTGTTACACGAAGAACATGTGTCACACGAAGAACACGTGTCACACGAAGAACATGTGTCACGTGAACAGGACTCTGAACAACGTGAACTAGCCGTGTCTGCTGGTGAGATGGTGAATGAGACAAGATGGGACGATATGTCAGACTTTTCGTCTCACCGCCAGCCCAATAACGAAGAATTTGTGCAGCCTGAAGATGGGGAATCAGGACAGTCTAATGACGAAAATTCGAGACGGCGTGACAATGAGAATTCTAGAGGAGAGCATGACAATGAGAATTCTAGAGGAGGGCATGACAATGATGAATTTGAAGCAAGGGAGGTAGAGGATCTCTGGATGACAGCGCCCTCCCACCAGGTTGAGGAAGAACCGCCTCCACTGGCAGCAGTTTTCGAACCGAGCTTGCCACACGTCAGTGTGGAGGACATCACCCAACTACCGTCAGAGGTAATTATGACCCTTCCATTCAATCATATATTCCTAGTCAAACCTACTGCGGCGGTTCCTAATCTGTAATCGAGTCAAACCTCAGTGTAACCATTATGCGAGTAGCTCTGGACTTAGATTTTGCAAATATTTCAGGTTTTCGGACAGCGGCCTGAGTCAGTAACGGCAGTTCCCCATCCACCGCCGCTATTCAGTGACAGCGAGGATGATGTGTTGGACATATGATGAAATATTCGAGTACCTAGTATAGAACTGATGATTTCGTGCGATATTATTTATTGTTCCGTTGTTTTTAAACCTATACAATGTTTTGATTAATCGTGTTTTGATAAAGTTTGCAGATTTTTGGATTTTTATGGATTGCTATTGCTAACAAATGATTTTCGATGATCAATATGAAACCACGTTACTTGTTTCATGTGAGCCGGTCGACTCACAACGTCATAAAATTGAAAACTGTACATGAACATTCAACTGACTGTCTGAAAAATACTTAATTACGAAAGTAAAAATATTCAATGCAACGTTAGACCAAAAAGTTGCCCCCCCACCCAACTTAGGCACATGGTATTTCAATTTGTCCCCCCACTGACCCATGTTAGCTGCTATCCGACCTTCATGCGAATATTGGAGTCCGAAACATGCTAATTCCGATGCAACAGAGGTCAGATAACATCTGACAAGCCGGTCACAATGTCGTGTGTTGAAATTGGCGGTGACTTATTAAGTTGCAGTTTCGAGTAGTCGCGTGACGGTGAAGTGCAACCGGGCACTGCATAAGTATTAAACCACGAAAAAAAACGGTGCGTGCAATTGCACGCACTTCCAATTCTATAATCTGTCTCCGGTCGCATTGCTGGAACATCACGGTGATTGTGGATTGCTTATCGATGATATTGATAAGCAATAACGTGTGACATTACAAAGGGGACACCCGATGTAAAAAGCTGGAGCATATTGGAGGGGAATGAAAAGTCCTCTCGTCCGGGGCCTGTTCGAGGTCCACTACACTGAACTTATACGAGCTCTGAATCTTAAACCCACACGTCTCGTCTAGCTGTGTTAATATCATGACTATCATCCGTGAGAGTGGCGGAATCCAATCGGTGGTCGAAATGTCGCCACGTGTACTCACAACATTGCTCGTGCTGTGAGATTCACTTGTGATGTGAAAAAACCTGGGGGGAGGGGGGCGAGGTTACAAAAGTGTAAAGAGTGCAGCTTAATTCTATTAGTGGTTCTGCGCTAAATGGCAGTGGTTCTGTGTTAAATGGTAATAATTTGACACGTTCACGAGGTCACATCAAGCGTGTTACAAACGTGTTAATGGGTCTTACTAGTAAATAGTTATTGCAGTACGTTTCCCACTATTTCTATTTCAATTTCTGGGTATAGGTTACCTGTGTGGATTTCTGTTTTCCACGGCAATAACGAGCCCAGCTATTTTCTTGTTGAGCTGGTAGACAGAACACCCCTGCAGTGCATCTCTCTCTTCCCCTTTAGTCTCTGCCACTTTGAAGAGAACATCCGGGATCAGGGCTCTGTCCCCCGTCCCCTCCCATACTACCCAGTCCCTCTCTGCGAAACAAGCCAGGGTGTACCTGGCAGCCCCCTCCCCCTCGCCAGAGAGGAAGGACATGGGCACAATCATGTATGTGCCCGGTGTGACGAGAGTTGAGCACGTGACACTGCTCAGCAAACTCCTCCCTGAAAACTCCACAACTGTTTGCGGAGTGTTGTCATGGCAACGCACCACGGCAACGCTCAGGTCGACGGGAGCACGGGAGAGAGCAGCGGCGCCCCGGCGTGTGGGCTGTATCAGACTGACGTCTAGACACAATGTCTCACACACTGACAGGTAGAGAACGTGGGGTGAGGTTGTGGAGAATTCCCCACACCCTCTCCACTCCCTCCAGCCCTGGTGGAGTCGACACACGTCCATAATGCCGAAATACCGGACAAAATCAGTCAGCTCCATCCAGAATACAGCCTCAACTGTGTCTTCGAAAACCTGCGGAGTAGTAAACATAACAACCTGCGTCCTGCAACTTACAGCCTGCGTCCTGTCACAGCGACAGTCTGTCACTGACAGTGGACTGTCTAGCAGCAGTGTGAACTGTTTACTGGCAGCAGACTGTGACAGGAGCACTGTGACAGTTGTGAGCGACATCTTGACAGTTGTGTGCGACATCTTGACAGTTGTGAGCGACATCTTGACAGGTTATGTTCTCACCAAGAGCTGTTGTCTGAGTTCGGGTGTCCACTGTGGACACCGGTTATTGTATCGGCCGGTCCACGTGTCTTTAGCCCACGGGTTCCGCAGCTGTATGAGTCGCACGTGCTCTGCAGCATGCAGGTTTAGGAGAGAGTAGGCGTGGCGGGTGGTGAGCCCTAAACTAGCCGCCTCCTCACCCATACAGCAGACACCCATGGGAAAACCGGCTTCCTTGTAACTCAATAGCATTCCTGTGCGGGAGTTGAATCACCAAACATCACACCATATATGGAGATATCACCATAGCAACACACACTGTGGAATTTACCCCAGAGGAGCTCCAAATCGTCCTGGTAGTCGGTTATCTTGATAGACTCGATGGGAGCACCAGTCAGCAACTGTAGTCCCTCGCCACAATGCCCAGCTTTCAGAGTACTGTACGCTCCAAATAGCTTAGCCACTGCCTTTTCAATGAGGGGAACCCAACTGGGAGAGTTAGCGAATACAACAGAGTTGCTGTATATTATGAAGGAGTTGCTGTATATTATGAAGGAGTTGCTGTATATTATGAAGGAGCAATGTCGCTGCTGCCCCCTCAATTCTACTCACAGCTGTTTCCTGTCGCTCTGAGCAAAGATGAGCTTCTTGTTGGGGTAGCAGGGCAGATAGTCATCGACTATAACATCTCTCCACTCGCCGTCCTTACACAACCGTAACTCATACACACCTGAAACATAGTGTTCCCCTAAATTAGTGCTTTCCTTGGGTGAAGTGGGTGAAATCGTCAGCGAATCGGAATATTGAACAGACAACTAACACTCCCATAGTTAGTCAACACTTCAACCTGACAAAACTAGAAGTTAGATAAAACTAGAAGTGAAACACAGGTCTCATTGGTTAACAAGATCTCTTTTATGACATTTTGAATAAGCAGGAGTCAAGACAACTCTCTCTCTCTCTCTCCTCCATTGGATGGTACATCTTCTACTATAGTACCCTACATCTGACATGTCACCAAGTGTTTCCCATCTAAATCACAGGGGGGTGGGCTGGGGGTCGATCCCAAATCCCAATACTCCGACACCATGTCCCCAACAAGGGAGGATGGGGGTCTGGGCATAGCCCCCTCACTGCTCTCTGATTTTCCACCCCCTAGAATAGATAGTTTTGACAACTTTCCCCTAATCATGCCAGAGGTAGATTTCATCTTCTTCTTCTTAACACTGGTGTTGCTGATTGATTTCCCGGGGGTCAGGTCTTTCCCGGCCTGGATATCATTCTCTAACACCTCGTCACTCGACTCATGTGTTGTTATGGAAACTGTCGGCGGGGGCACTTGGGCTGGGCGGGCAGACTTTTGACCATTCTTGGGAGATTTCGCTGTCACATGATCTGATCCATGTAAATCTAGTTAGTCTTAATGATTCATAGTTAGAGTTTTTCTACAACTCCAAATTCACCCTATCCAATGATCACACAGTGAAAAAAGTAAAAAGGGTTGCTTATTACCCGGGTCTTCGCTGACATCTTTCGAAGTTTTCCATTTTCGTAAAAAGCTGGCCATTTTACCTAACGTCACACGTCATACAAACGATACTAATGAACTTATGTTTTTACACGTGCATTTTTGCATTTCATTACTGCTACCATGGCAACGATTTCACCGCACATATGAAAGTGCTAAAGTGAGCTTTGCTGTATTTTACTTTTCTTACCTTCAGCTGACACTGATTTGGTGATGAATATCTCCTCTATGATGCTTGGTTTATCTGCTAGAACTGACAGTGAACTGAGCAGCCAGCAATCTCCGAGTGAACCTAGGAGGAAACTTGATTATAAGATCGATAATAGTGTCAGTAACAGCATAAGTTTCGATTAGCGGAAATAACCTTGTATTATATCTGTTGGAAGTGGTGTTCTGAAGAGTGTCCAATCCACAGAGGGGTAGCCCGCTTCAATTTCATGCGGTCTCAGCCACAGAACCTCCGAAGTACTGCTCGAAACACTCGTGTTGCTATGGTGACCGTTGCTACTGACAACACTGGAAACCTCGTCCTCTCCATTTATAGACTTGTTGCAAGGTCTAAAACTGTCGTCGACAAAGTTTGTTTTCAACTTCCTGTAAATGTTGTTATGCGTGAAACAAAGAGGTCGTATTAGTAAGAGGTCGCTTGGAAATCACACACTGTTTCTCTTGATTCCACAGTCAAAGACATTTCAGATGATTTACCTGAAATACTCGACGATTTCTCGGTGTGTTTGGGTAGAGTGATACGGAGAGCTTGTGTCGCTATGGCAATTGGGCGTGGTGTCACGGGATGGGATAGCGTTGCTATAGCAACTGGGCTTTAGTTCGCGGAAACGAGTCATGCTGTTAGCCTCTCGTATTTTCTGGTCTTGCAATGTCGAAATCACCGATTTCTCTTTAACCATCGGTTTGAGTGTTATTCCCTGTGTAAAGCACTAGATTAATAAGAAAACTAATTTAACTATGATAATTCTTCCGTATATCAGCTCCGCAGTCCGCATCTCACGTATAAATTAATCTTAATTTCGCGTTCCTAACAGCCATAATCATTTAACACGACTATTTAGAATATCTTGCGATCGCCAGACCACTGCTAAAATGAATGTTGAAGTCGAATTTAAATAAACCAGTACCACGTTTTCGAATTTAACATCGTCATTATTTTTGTCACTGTTCTTTTTTCTAAAACACCTTGGACTATTGCAAAAAATCAGTTACTGAGGTTGCGAAAGGGCAACGTGTAGAAATTCAATTAAAACGAAATAATTCCGACTCTCCCTCTAGCCGTGTGCTTATTCTAACTCCAACTTATCTATTCGCAACTCTCAACATACAATCCCTCCACACGGTCATTATTGGCAGACATTGCAACAATTGAATTCGACCATGTTCAACTCACGGCTGAATTGTGCGTATTTCTCCGTTTGCAGACGTCCACATATTACAATTACCAAGTCTCAGGTTGCACTATGAACTCAACATGGCATATCTCGGATGCTGCCCGCTACTCCGCTGCCACGTGGTCAATCTTGACAGCTGTCACTTCCATAGCAGGCAACAGTGTAGTGCTGGTAGCATCAATTAAACATGAC
Source organism: Beroe ovata (assembly GCA_946803715.1). NCBI lineage: Eukaryota > Metazoa > Ctenophora > Nuda > Beroida > Beroidae > Beroe > Beroe ovata. The sequence goes on along the minus strand of CAMPET010000239.1, from coordinate 42,582 downwards.
GCCTTCACCATTGACCGAGTGTCCGCAACTCTCATCAATCACATAGCTGTGGCGGACTGTGCCTATGCTGTCTACATCATACTCAGTATGGGGCACTTGCTCGGGGGGAGGAATGTGTATGGGCTGGTGCCCTGTTATCTGATATCAGTGTTCTCGTATCTCATCACCGGAGTGGAGACCCTGCTCATAGCAGCCCTCAACATCGCCAAACTCCACTACATGAGGTTCCCACTGCAGCTGTCTGCAGGGGCAACCCACAGAAAGGGCCACGTGGTTGGGGTCGTAATCTGGACTGTGGTCGCCACGCTGCTGGGGTCGACACTGTATCTGGCATGGGGGTCAGGTGATATCCTCTACCTGCCATCTGTGAACCGCTGCAAGACCGATAGTCTCTCCAACCATATCACAGTGAGGATCATCTCAACTCTCTCAGTCACTCTTCTCACCGTCATCCCATTCACTGTCATACTGGTGACCATGATTTGGCTGGCAAGTCTGGCAAAGAAAACTAGAGGACGTCGCATCAACAGCCATAACGCAGTTGCGTTTATCCTCATATCAGCTGTCTTCTTCCTATCCTACATACCTTCCATGCTGGCGACAATTTTCAGAAAAATCACAACTCTCTCTCGATCAGCGTGGGTGGGAACTTTCTACACAGTTTCCTACTACCTCATCAATACAAACTTTGCAGTCAACGCAATCATCTACTTTTTCACAATCCGAAGTTTCGGCGCTTTTGTTAGACGAGAGTGGAGGGAAGCACGCAGGTTTAGGAACCCCGTAACAAAGATAAGACTGATGGTTTGGAGCATGCGGAGGGGGAATCGGAGATCTGGCACAGGAACTGTGTTTAGAAACAGGGAGTGTGGGGAGGAGTGTGGGGAGGAGTGTGGGGAGGAGATTCAGGGAATCGGGGGGGAGCAGACATCACTACCTCGTGAAGCACCTCGTAACAGTGATAATATCGAATAAGAGACAAGCTGTGTTGCGAACATGTGCTGTTATTCCAGTTGTTATGACTTATTATCTAGCGCTGTTTGTGTATTTATGGGTGTGGTTTAAAAAGTAATATTTTGTAAGATATAGAGAAAGTAATGACCTGATTCGATGCTCTTTGTTTGTTCCTCTTTGAGTAGGATCGTGAGGCACATTGTTCAGCTGTCTCAGTCTGTAGAGTATAATTGTCAGAGTCAAACACACAGACACACACACGTCACACACACACACGCATACACACACACTCAGACACNACCTGATTTGAGGCAGGTTGTAGTTCACCACACACCATGCAATGGGCAAGAATGAGGCTATTCTGCTGAGCACACTTCTCACAAACCCACATGGAACTGGATATAAGGGGAGGGAGTGGTTTTACATGACAGCTTTTCATTCCCATGTACTCCTCCTTTGGTAATGGCAGGGGTTAGTTCAAGTGGGATTAGGGAGCATGTTGTGAACATGGTTTAGGGGCAAGAATAAGAACAGGATTTTATTTGTCACCTTTATTGATTGTTTCTCTCTGCTGTTCTGTAAATTGTGGGGCAGAAACTTGAGATCCCTCTTTTCTGTTGAGCAATATGCACAAGCCTGCACAGGATTTTGCGATAAAAACACACCGCACACCATGGTAACCATAGCAACACCAGTTTAGTGTGTTTACCACACCATTGTTGTAACATATAGTAACATCAGGAACCCACCTTGTTCGATGATGTGTTTTCCAATAAACATTTGGAACAATGCCAGAATGCTGTACTGGGACTTGCAGATTTTCTGTTTGGTGATGTCACGGATTCCACTCTGAAACGTTTGTTGCTGTTCAATTCCTCACAAACTGACAGAAAACCGTTTTATTGTGAGTCTGAAAATTACCTGCTGGACCCACACTCTGATTTGCCATATCTCATCCGCTTCTCCTTTTTCTGAATATCTCTTGTTATTCGTGTTCGCGCACACGCAGCACAAACCTGTGCATGTTACCATGACAACAATGTTACCATGACAACAATGTTACCATGACAACAATGTAATTATGAAACAGTGTTACCATGACAACAATGTTATTATGAAACAACAGTGTTACCATGACACAACAATGTTACTATTACACAACAATTTTACCATGACTACTGACTAGTTTGAATAAACTATCTCACATGATCAGGAAGCTGGTTATCATATGTACAGTAAGAACATCGCCAAACAGTAGACATCACCATAGCAGTTCAGAGACCATTGCCATTCTCCCTGATTGCAGAAATTGTGTGTTTGAGTGTGTGTTTGTGTGTCTGTCTGTTATTGTACGTGTTTTTGGAAACACATTCAATGAAATAATACGGAGGTGGGATAAAACATGAAATTTGTAGATCAAAACTGAATAAATATTAAAATGATTCCCGACTAACGAAACACACACAGCGCTTATTCATGTGAAATACATAGTCCAGCAATATTGGATAAAAACTAGTCTGATTCAGCAGGTATCCCCAATTTCTTCATTTCATCTTTTGCTTCTGCAATATCCTGATGAATGAGACCGTAACTTGTAGTTATTGCTAGCTGGTTATTGCTGGCTAATAAGTATCTAATATAACCAAACTTTGCATAATAACCGGACTTTCAATGATAATCTCACAGCAAATTTGAATACCTTCCGCAGTTCCTCTGAAGCATCTAGTCTGTTTATTAGTCTGGATACTCGAAGTAGGATCGTTACAAGTGAAACAGTCTGAAATAGTCATCACAAATCACCAAATTGTGCGACGTTTCCAATTTTCCTGTGATTTTAATCCGACATAATTCTACACTGCGCGCAATATGAAAATGTGTGATTCGGAGTCGTACTTACAGTCAATGTATCAAATCTCAGCGCGCTACGAAATAGACCAGAATTTGGAGTGGCAATTTTACTTTGTACCAAAATCTGAACAATGGATACCATCGAATTAACACGATACAACACAAGTATGAACGAGAAAACACAAGTATACACTCACCGCAAAAAGGAAAACTGCAACGAATGGGGCCTGGAGAGTGAAAAGCTTGTATTAATATTTGGAAAATTAGGTAGGGAAACCTGATACAACAAGCTGCACACTACAAAAGTGTGTAAATTCACATTTATACTCACAGGGTAAATGAATTGTCTCTTGAATACTGGGTCATATGGCCCGTATACAGCTGAAATCCAGAGTGCGGTAAGAGCTGAGAAAATCGCTAACCAATAGAACAGCTTTGTCATTATCCTAAGTGATCAGGTGTATATTATTGCTATGATTATTGGTGTATAATTTATCTTGCAATAATTGCAATGTGATTAAGAATATAAAGTGGTTTATCATGTGTGGTAATTGATTAGCAATAATTGTAGTGTACACTGGAATATAGGTTAGTATATCGAAGTATATAAAAGATTTCATTTTCTTTCTTCATATATCTAGATAGAGGAGTGGTCTCTCAGAGGTGTGCGCTGTGCTAGTAGGATGTAGGTTGTTAGTGGTGTGTTCTTTGTCAGAGTATAGTGTAATGGGAGAGTGTCTAGTGATCAAGTTCTCGGGTGTTTTGCAGATAAACTCTCTCGACTCAAATTCTCTTCTCTCCGGCTTCGCACGGAAAAATAGGATGTCATCATTAGAAATAGTTGTGTTTGTCTCTGACGAGTCTCAGTTACGAGATATGATGTGTGAAATCGTGCATGCAAGATTTATCAATAATAGTTGAGTGTGAATGTGCCATGCTTATCAATGAGGTGAACATTGTACACTTCGAATTGTGATCTATATTCTATAAGCAATGATCAAGAAAACAAATTGTTTTGGCATCGAAAGTAAACTTTATTATTAAAAAGGTATTCATCATTTGATTGATTGATTATCTGAAACATTAGTTGGAATGAAAATAAATAATTACATGAAATAGAAATATCAAATAAATCCCTCGAATTCATTATGAAATACCTAATAACTATAAATTGAAAAACGAATCGTTGATACAAATAGAAATACAAAATAAATTAAAACAGCAATTCTTATTTCACAGGTTTGGATATCTCTACATAATAATGGTTACATCTGACATCTGTTTAATTCACCAGGACTCAGCCTGTTAAGAAAAATGAATCAGTGAATGAATCTCCTTGTCGTAACTTACCGCGCAGTTTTGGTTCAGTCATTGGCTTGACCGCCTCCTTTGCCACTCTACTTGGAGTTCGCCGACGACACACAAACTTTTCCCTTTCGTTAAAGTTTTGTGGGGTTTTGTAAACTAACTCTCTCGACACAAGTTCTATTCCCTCCTGCTCATTGCTGGAAGGCACGAAGATTTCGCTGCTGGAAGATTGGATATCGTCATAAGAAACAGTTGTGTTTGTTGCGTCGGGGCAGAGAGTTGTCTCTGACGAGTTTTTGGCAGAGCGTGGTGTGTTAGAAGAGCGGGGTGTGTTAGAAGAGCGTGGTGTGTTAGGAGAGCGGGGTGTGTTAGAAGAGCGTGGTGTGTTAGGAGAGCGTGGTGTGCTGACAGTTACGGAGTTGGGAACATTCGTGACACACTCTGTTACACTAGTAGCGGGCACATCCTCTATCGGGGTGGATAATCCACTAGAGTTTATACTCGATGTATTCACTCCCGAGTCAAAGGAGTTCTCTGATCCATCCTTCTGTTGTTTATGAGTGAACGAGGAATCTAGTTTCTCATGAAAACTCCTGTAAATAACTCCGAGTGATTCGTCATGCTCCACCATCGTTCTCTTCAAACTCTCCAACTCGTTTCGAGTTTCCTCTAACTGACACTTCAACTGACGTTTTTCTCCTTTCAATACCGTTATCTGCTCCATGAATCGCATATTTTCGCGTATCACTGCAAACCTATCGCGATCAGCATTACCCAGATCTCTCTTGGTTTTGGCTAGAGCCTCGACTAATTGACGATTGTTTGTTTCATCGATACCATCAGATTGACGTCTCGCAGATTTCAACACACTTCGCCTGTTCTTTTTACTCTTTAAGTTGGTGTGACCCATGTTGTTTCTATAACAAGAGAAATCACAATATAACAGTTGTGATTTGTGTTGGTTTCACGGCATTTATTGGGAAGATTGATAGAAGCGGAGTGAAATTCGGAAAATAAAAATCATAGGTAAAATTACTATATATGTTAAATGGGTTTTGGTAGGTTCATTGCTAAAAAGCTAAAAAGAAGTATACGGTATCTTAGATATCATCTACAGTATATTCAAAATGCAACAATTAATATAAAATTCGACTTAAAATTCAAAATTCAACTACGTACCATAAAAAATAACAGCCAACTATAACTATCAAAATACTATTCCTAGGCATCGATCTAAACGAATATTTACAAATTGTCCAATAAGATAATATGTACAGGTGATGAAATGAATGGTTATGGGGAAATTGTTTGGAGATAAGAACTCTTCTTTTCCCCTCTAACTGCAGCATTTACCTCGGCAGCAAGCGGTGATTGACGCAATAATAACCAGAAGTACAATGAAGGGAATGGAAATGCACAGTGACACTCCGAACACTAGACCGTCGTTGTAGTAGACGCTGTCACGGAGGAGGGGTTGAGAATACACGTGCTCACTCGCAGAGAGGAATGCCAAGCCGGATTCAGCCGCCGTACACGTTAACACCACCTCCTGTCATGATGACAGGTGTCATACAGTGTCATACAGTGTCATACAGTGTCATACAGTGTCATACAGTGCCATACAGTGTCATACAGTGCCATACTGGCAGTTTTAAACTTATCAACACTACTTATTACAATCAAATTTGAGCCATGTCTGATGTCATTGAAGTGCTGAAGATAAAGTAAATTAATCCACTCATTATACTCTGCGTTTTATTCCTCAAGAGCTGTTGAAAATAACCATAATGTGATACAGTGCCATACAGTGTCATACAGTGTCATACAGTATTACAGTGTCATACAGTGTCATACAGTGTCATAGAGTGTCATAGAGTGTCATACAGTGACATACAGTGACATACAGTGTCATACAGTGTCATATAGTGTCATATAGTGTCATACAGTGTCATATAGTGTCATACAGTGTCATACAGTGTCATATAGTGTCATATAGTGTCATACAGTGTCATAGGATTAGAGAGTAGCACCTTAAACAGTTAGGGACTGTGATGATACGAGCTTGTATTGACTGCGGTAAACATTATCACGTCGTGTTATAAATATGATATGTTAGAATTACCAGTGCACTGTAAGGAAGCTGTGTCCAGACTTGGTCATGGAAGAGCAGTGACTCAGACTGGAGGAGCGTGTTCCCGCCACTGACCACCGATCCCCCGATTGTATCAGATTTCCACGAGTCCCACGCGGAAATGTGTCTAATCTTCCACTGGGCAGTGCCTGTAGTGTTGAAACTAAGAGCAAGTATTCATTGACAGTTCCTGTTTCTGTAAGTACGTCAAGGTCGCTGTCAGTCCGGTTAAGTACCCAATTTGTTAGTCTGTGTAAGTCTGTGTAAGTAGCACGTGGTATACGGAAAACACGTACCCCCTGTGACAGTACACTTGAGCACCCTGGCCCCCTTGTTCCGACCCGGCAATGCAGTAATTGAGCTCCCAGCGGGGACATTGAATCCCGCTTCCTGAACTGTGATATCCGCCGCTAGCCTATTCCACGGTAACTTCCCTGGAATCCTAACCTGGCAGTGGTTGTGTGTGCGTGTGTGTGTGCGTGTGCGCGTATGTGTGTGTGAGCGTGTGTGTGTG
>CAMPET010000239.1:24526-35261 GCA_946803715.1 Beroe ovata | reverse complement strand
GCGTGTGTGTGAGGAATCCTAACCTCGCAGTAGTAGTTCCCAGCGGGAACACTATCACTTCTCAGTGTGAACACGACATACAAGTCATCCCCGAATAAGTCACTGCTGACGCGATGATCCTTGACAAGTCTGTTCACGGTCGCCGAGTCGACATCCCCAGTCGATGGAAAAGTGAGATATTTGCTCGTTTCCATGGAAACAGTACCAGATATCATCAAATCAGTGTCAGCATCATGAAATGTGAGTGAAGTGCAGGGTCTGATAGCATCATTGTATGTGTCACAGTTGTTTGGGGTACAGGGCGAGGTGTATCGACCACACTCGACATACTTTGTCTTGGCCAGGGAGCAGGAGAGTGCGACTGTTCCATCTGGCTGGGGCTCGGTGTATCGGACACTGTACAGATAACACGATCCAGTTGACAGTGTTGCATAGAGCAGTGCGAGGAACATATCTACCACAGAAACTCTGATATAATTCATAGTCAGACATCCATGACGTACGCGAAATTAGAGTGTTGTTCATGGAAAAAAAGGTACACGAGTGAAAGAAGGTTATGTGGGCTGACAGTGTTACAACAGGTAGAGAATAACATATGCTACGTGACAGTAAATAGAGGTTACTCGTCACACGTAGCCGAAATGGGGAAATTGAATTCTGAGAAATTGAAAACTTGAGAACTCGAGAACTGAGAATTTAGAAGTGAGATAATGAGAACTGAAAAAGAAAAGAGAAAAACTCAATAAATGTCTTCTCTTATCTCTAAAAAAAGAAAGACAAAATAACAAATAAATAATAACTCACATTCGCACAATATAGAAAACGGTTGCTGCGTTTAACAAATCATATAATATCTCACACTCACTCGCACACTCACACATTTCTCACTCTAATCGATCTAGAATCTAAGGAGGAGTCGGAACGATCCCTGACATCCCCTCTCTCGGTATCTGACTGACGGGACCATTCATCCGGGGGGAGGGGGGGTTGTCAGTGTTTGACGACACTATCATAGTCTATTTCATCGCCGTAATAGTTCTTAGCAACGAGAGTACCAACACACACGTGCACTATAGAGCAGAGCTCATCATCGTCTATATCATTGCAGTACTGTAAACTGATAAACCTGGATAATTGTGCGTGATGTTACCAGCGTGTAACATGGTGTAACATAATGTAACACTGTGTTACATGGTGTTAAACTGTGTAGCACTATGTTACGCTGTATAAATCTGTGTGGACATAGGTAGGTGACATAGGTAGGTGGATACTTACCGAAGTTTCGGGACGTATTGAGCACTGCGTATTTGTTTCCCGTCCTGTAACAATTGATACATCGGATACAGTTTGTGCAGAACTGTCTCCATTGAACACTGAACACATATTGTGTAAATGACACCACTCTCCCACCTGCATTGTGATGATTCGTCGGAACGGTGCTATAGTAATTGTCTTGTGTCCGTCGATAGTGAGGATTGAGAGGCAGGAGGAGTGGTGGAAAAGTAGAGTGAGTTTCTCGTCGGTCATGCCATAGACCCAGCTGATGTCCAGTTCCCGGATATGAGGCAGGGAGATCGCGAGGGGAGTCCACAAGTTCTCTGGGAGTATTCACATGTATAATAGTGATTGAGCGTGTCCTACAATTGGGAGGGAGGATATGTAGAGTCAATGTAGAGAGTGACCGCACAGATTGCAGAGTCCATGTGTAACATTGTTGTGATATCAAGAGCTCTATCATACCCTTACCTGTGATCTCTACATTAGTTGACATATCTAATACTCGGAGATTACTACATTTGGATATAGCTGTCATTGTACCAGGTCCAATGCTGCACTGTCGAACTGGGGGATATGATAGTATGTGTGTGTGTGTGTCTGTGTCTGTGTCTGTGACAGGTTACTACATGAGTTTTATTCATGGAGTGTGATCATGTTTTTCAGTTGTTGAATAGTACTAACTCGCTAGGACTTCGAGACTAGCAGCGTGTCTGGAAATAACAACAGACAACCCCACATCCGTTATTTCATCACACCAGTTCAAGTTCAGTAACTTCAGCTGAAACAGTTGTAGCAATGTGAAATACACAAGAAATGAAAACTGATTACTGAGCCTAACACACCTCTGCTCTACGAACAACTATAAACTTAGCGTGAAACACAAGTAGCACACAGTAACTCACCCTGGTTTCCATGTTTGATAGGTGAACTAGAGCAATATCGGAGATGTTAGACTCGGCCAGGCACAGTGAGGTGATTGCAGCTGTTTCCAGGTTCACCAAGCTCAGAATGTCAGAGTCGTGGATCCAAGACACACCCAGAGTATTGAGAGATCTGAGAAATAGTGCAACACTTGGATACTCACTAGACATATAATATTGACTGAGTGTGCAATGTGAGTAGCGATCTGCCCAGGGGATTCTACTATGGTAGAATTGCTCGCAGATGGGCCTCAGTTAACCCTCTGTGCGGAAAAATGCCCTCCATCCGGGGGGAGTGTTACAATTCAATGTGAGTGTAAGCTGAACTAATTGTCATGTTGTGAAAGAACTGAGACACTTGGGACTCACTGGATGTTATGTTCTCTGAAACTCTCAAGAATTGGAGTACAAAGCTGAGTGCACTGTTGCACACTCAGACACTCAAGGTCTTTACATTGTTCCGCAATGAACTCCATCTGAAAATACAATTCAATTCAGAGTTCAGACGTAATGAGATAATGGTAATATGCCACTTATATGAACTTTAAAGTTAACAGAAGATTATGTTTACCGTTTCATTGTCAACGCAAGCCCAGGAAACATTGAGAAGTTTCAATCCCTGATTGACTGTAGCAAAACCCTTGAGTAGAACTCTCGCAAGTTCTTCAGACTGATATTTTATATCTGATATATCAAGCTCCTCTAATCGAGGGGTATATGCGTATGGACAACAGGAGGGGCAATGAGAGTATCTAGAATTATGAAGGAGCATGTTGGATTCCAAGATAAGCAGATTTTCTAGTTCTGGACAATTGTCATCGATCATATCGTAGTCTAGGATGTCACAGTTGAGATTTGCATCTGCAAAACTTGGTGTTATATTTGACTGAGCCGATTCTTCAAATGCTAGAACAACAGAACCCTCATCCAATTCTCTCCTAGGACAACTGCTGATGTTATCAATAGCGAGGGATGAGAGCAGGTTAGGCACAATATCAGGTGCGGTTTCAGCTGATGCTGATAACTGTTGTGTTCTATCTTCCGCAAGAGAAGATGTTGGGTGCACTGACGATTGAATCTCCAGAATTTCTAATTCCATAATTTTCAACTCAACTTTCTGCTTAGACTGTAGCCGTCGCAATTGTGCCAACTCGATGGAATTATGAAAAAGTTGCAGTCTGAGGTTCTTATTGACGTCTATTTCCGAGACCACTTTTTCCAGAACAGCTGAGAGATGCAAGATGTCGTTACAAAAAGCACATATGTCCTCGTGTAAAGTTTCGCTATAGAGGATAGGGGATTCAGGGTTGAAAGAGTGTAATGATAACAAATCAAGGGCTATTTTGCAAGTCGTGTCAATTTTCGATATCAGTGTTTTCGACAAGTGTTCAAACTGTGAATGGTTACTTGTGTCGTCGATATTATGACTCTGATTTATGATATTTAACAGATAGTGCTGTGAGTTGCTGATTAAGTCCTTGATGCTGTTCAATTGAAAGGATAAGTCTGATATAGAAGCTGATTCATCGGGGTGTAGGTTGATGAAAGCTTCAGGTTCAAATCTCATCACTTCTAAATCTTGTATACTTTCGTCACTGTTTGTCGTGTGAAGTAAGAAGGATTTGAGGAATGAAATATATTGCTCAGAAACTTCTTTGGTTGCTTCTAATTGATATTCTAGGGAGACGTCTGAGGAAGAACCAGCAGAAGGACCGTGAGTTTCAAAAAATATTCCATCATTCTTGTCTGAAAAAGGTGGATAGTAGTTGCCGTGATTCATATTATCATTTTGGCAGCAGCTGGATGAGGTGAATGAACTGCCGGGTAAATCTCTTCTATTGGATATAACTGAGTTGTGGTTTGGGATTAGCTCATGACAGCTGCACACAAGAGCTTTGTTTGGAGTAAAACTTCCCTTGATAAGCTCTTCTTTTCCTGGAATGGAAAAGTTACATGGTAATGGGTATTGCTAGCATTGTAAACAACAGTATTATTGTAAACTACAACATCTGACCTTTGAATCTTCCACAGAGATACCACAATGCAGAAGCATACACATTAGTACACTGATTCAGATACAACTTCCTCATTGACGGCCCGACAAACTCCACTAAATCTTTCACAGCTCTGGTTGTGATATTCACACAACCTCCAAGATTTAACTCTGCAAATTAAGGTCAAATGATGAAGAGAATATATAGAAAGAGACTGATGCCAAATGTTCCGATTTCTATTATAAACTTGATAGTCTGGGGTACTTGTGTCTTTTGTTTCCACATTCATTACATTGAATTGTCTTCATTCCAAGTCTGTTGAATGCTCTGTCTGATATAAAGGAGCCAAACAAGTTAACATCTTCAAGATTTGAACAGCTTTCCAGTATAAGCTGTAAAAAATTCAACTTAGATTTGTACATAATGCTTGATAGCTGGAATGCACAGAGCTGGGGTGATGCATCTACTCACTTTAACATCAGTGTCTGAGATAGATGGACAAGATGGAAATGCAAGATTGGTTAGCTGATCTGCACATGGCAACACACACTCAGGAACAAATTTAAATGTCATGTCTACATTTTCAAAATATAATTTTGAAACACTATTGCACCTGAAAAAAATGCTGTTAGTTGTCTACTTGAAAAATTGATAATTTAAGAAACATTGAAGCTTTTAATAATAATAATAAACTTTTAGATTATAGTGGCACATATACTTAAATGAATGCACAGCTGTGCCTTGAGAACAAAAATACCAAAACATAGCCATGACAGTGCTTGTCCAGGCTAACTGAATAATAATCACTACCTCTGAAACAGCTCTTGAATAAATCTGTTGTCTACTGCACTTAAATTGCAGAGAGCAATTTCTCTGGTTCCATCATGAAAGAGGGGTAAGAGCGTCATCCCAGAAACATGCTTTGGAGATAGAGTACAAAGTTGTGTAACAATCTGAGTAGGCAAAATTCAGTCAAGTGTAAATAACTTAAGAAACTGGCGTGATTCAAAATTTCAATACAGAATACATTAAGGTGAGAAATGAGAAGTGACTCACTTGATTCCCAATAACATGAGGCAATGATGATCCATAGTTCATTGAAAGCTGTTTACATTTATCACCTCTTGAACTTCCATCATTAATTGCTGTCATGGATAATATATCCCTCACTAGAGTATTCAAGGCTAAAACCTCAAGTGATTGAACCATAGTCCATACGACCAACTTCCAGCCTCTACTGTGGGACAAATAAATTAGATAAATTAAAATGTAATGAATGGTATAACCACCACTGTTTATATCAAAAGACTATACTACATTGAGATGATTTAATATAATAATATAATATATAATATACTAGAACGCCCGTCAAGTGGGCGTGCTGCACNGAATAATAATCACTACCTCTGAAACAGCTCTTGAATAAATCTGTTGTCTACTGCACTTAAATTGCAGAGAGCAATTTCTCTGGTTCCATCATGAAAGAGGGGTAAGAGCGTCATCCCAGAAACATGCTTTGGAGATAGAGTACAAAGTTGTGTAACAATCTGAGTAGGCAAAATTCAGTCAAGTGTAAATAACTTAAGAAACTGGCGTGATTCAAAATTTCAATACAGAATACATTAAGGTGAGAAATGAGAAGTGACTCACTTGATTCCCAATAACATGAGGCAATGATGATCCATAGTTCATTGAAAGCTGTTTACATTTATCACCTCTTGAACTTCCATCATTAATTGCTGTCATGGATAATATATCCCTCACTAGAGTATTCAAGGCTAAAACCTCAAGTGATTGAACCATAGTCCATACGATCAACTTCCAGCCTCTACTGTGGGACAAATAAATTAGATAAATTAAAATGTAATGAATGGTATTACCACCACTGTTTATATCAAAAGACTATACTACATTGAGATGATTTAATATAATAATATAATATATAATATATAATATCTGATGATGATAAATGAATAATCTGATGATAATAAATAAATGATGATTGTAGCATTTCATAAAACTATAACGCCTCAATATTATAATAGGCTGATCAATCAATCAAGGTCCATAAATGACATGAGTCACATTTCAAGTAATTTCAGATTTGGGAATCTAAGAAACCATCAAAAATGCGCGATTGCGCGGCGAATCTACATTTTTGAAACGTGTTGTCATGTCAGTCATGATAAATTGACTAATGTATTCAAGCCGAGTATAAACGCATGCACAAGCGGCAATCGCCGCGCCGCGCGATCAAACGTTTCAGCTGCTCATTGCATTTTGTTAAAAATTTATATAACTACAACTCACAGTTCAACGCGCGCGGCGCGGCGCCGGCGGACGTACATTGTGAAAGCCTTATTGGCATGATTATAAATTTGAGATGCTCCCATTGATTTAAATTTGAAATAAAAATAAATGTGTGCTAGCCTTTGAATAGACTCTTTTTGCGCGACGCGCCGCGCACTTAATTTGAGTTTCTTTCATTTTGTGAAGAAATAATTTTCAATATTTTGTTGATCATATTTGATATTATTTGACATTAAAATGATATTATATCTGTTATATCGCTTGAATCAATATTTCTTATATCTATAATATAATATAGCATTGATTGTTTATATCTCAGTACTTTTTATTGCATTTGATCTTCTTTCATGTCACTATCTCATTCTTTTCATACTTAGTATACTAAGTTTGATTTATCACTAGCAAGTTCTTAATCTGGGTGTCATGAAGGGAATGATGACACTTTCAAATTTTCTATTATTCATTCAACTGATTTGGTATTTTATGCCACATTGCGAGGTATAAGTTAAAATGAACTTGCTCCATAAGCACTGCACTTAGAACTGAAGTAATTCTATTTATATCCTTCACTGCAAGATTAATGTTACACACACTCGCACACTAGCATACACACACATTGTACACCCTGATGTACAACAGCCAAGGGAACAAACATCATACACGCACTGATCTCGGCTTAGGATGAAGAGGCATTTTTCAATTTAATGAGATCGTGACCAAGTACTTGGTCATGATCTCATTAAATTGGAAAAACACTTAGAACCATTGTGAAGTTTCCTGATACAACTCCTATTTGTACAGGATTGGAACGATAAGTTCGTATGAATTGAATATGTTATAAGATATTCAAATTTATCAACAGTATTTCTTTAGTGTCCGTCATGGGAAATGGCAAATATGCTAAAAAGCGGCATCATCACAGAGTCTTAGATCAAAGAAAGGCTTGCAGGACAAAAAGACGTGCAACTGATATTGATCAAATTTCCTCCACAATTATAAAGGCTTCTCCCAATTTAGTTAAACAATTGGTGACAAAGGATGTGAACAAAGTTGGAAAAGGAGAAAACTTTTGTTTGCCTTGTGACAGATATTTCATGAATATCAAGGACTTGGAGAAGCATGAACATTCTAAACCACACAAAAAACGCCTGAAGCTTTTATCTGAACCTCAGTATTCACAGCAAGAGTCAGATGCTGCCGGTGGACTTGGAAGCTATCATCTCCCATCTAAACCAATTTATCCAATGCAGCTGAATTTAATGACTACTCAACACAAAGATGAAGTTTCAGAACTTCAATCCAGAATTGAATCATCAGTTGCAATGACCTGAATTTAATTTTGACCGCAAAATTCTTTTTGTTTTATTGTGTTAATTATTGAGCACCCATTTTCCATTTTCAAGATTAATTTGAGGAGGGTTCTGAATCTTAACTTTTCAGGTAGCTGATGATGTTGGTAAGGTATGAATAAATTAGGATTGAAGGCTAGAAATAATGGTTTAACTCAGATATATGAAAAGATTCACAATGAGAAAAGTTATTCTGACAAGAAAGAGCTCAATTCTCTCAAAATTGATGAGGCTGTGTATAAAAATGTTTCCATGGAACATTTCCAAGCTCAAAATCCTTCCTGCCTTGGTTCAGGGGGAAATAGTGTCGTAGAATGTTACAAGCATCTGAAATCAGGTTTGATGCTGACATTTGCTGCAACTGAACTATTCATGACATGACATGAATTACATATCATGACATAACAATGCAGGGACTATCATGGCTCTAAAGAGGACACGTATCGGACAACCTGACGAACTTACATCCAAAACTAAAGTTACTCGGGACATAGAACATCTCAGAAAGCTACGGGGTCACCATAACATCGTCACTCTCTATGGCTATTTTGAGATGTGTGGTGAGGCGTTCATCTGCATGGAGGTAATGGAGACTTGCTTTCGTAAGATACTTCACCACTGTGTTAAGATACATTGCACAATCCCAACTAAAGTCATCTGCAAGCTCTGTTACAGTCTCTCAGAGGTGCTCTGCTATTTAAAGCAGCACAAAACTATCCATCGTGATATTAAACCAGGTAGGGGCAGTATATATATCATACTTTACGCGCAGCATTTGACACTTTGCGCAATATTTTGCGCAGTGACGTGGTCAGGCTTCTTGGATACTGCCCATGTTTGGAACCTCCCAAATATTAAATAATTTTAGTGAGACTTATCATATAACTCTATTCCGCCAGCCAACATACTGCTGAGCTCAGATGGCAAGATTAAACTGTCCGATTTTGGTGGATCTGGGTTCCTCTACGATTCTTATTCATTCAGGTAGTTACTTTAAACGGTATTTACGGTACAAAGTGCCCATATATATTGGGTGTAACTGCTTTCCCTGTTGAGTGTAGACTCACACTTGCTCCCCAGTGATCCCACGATTACAAACTGCTATGCTGCTCCCGAGCGGATCGATTTGGATGAGACATCGGCAGGGAAACGAGCATTCGACTGCACAGCCGATGTTTGGAGCTTAGGTAATCACGCCTTCCTCGTAATAAGAGCGTCATAAGACCCCTCCCCTCGGCTGATATTATATGAACAATCGCCGATACATATCCTGATACATTGTTTGCCACAGGGGTCTCTGTTTTAGAGCTCGCCACAACTGAGCACCCGTTTGTCGTGGAGAGCTCAAAAACTCAGTGGAGTTTAATGGAGAAGATTCTGAAGGAACCATCACCACAACTTTTACCTTCTCATTCAGGGTCAGTAGTTCTTTATATTTCACATCATGATGGTGAACAAGCTAGTCTCACGTGGCAACTGCCAATGGTGGTCAATTACTTGATATGGTAGATGTAATTGATATGATTGATAATTCCCAGATACGATGAAGATTTAGCGAGTTTTATTGCCTGCTGTCTGGAGAAGCAGCCCAGTCTGAGACTGTACCCAAAGTTAAAACAGGGTCGATCATATATCATGAAACACAGATTCATCGCCAAGGATAGAGTCTGTAGTGAGGATCAGATAATCCAATGGTACAGAGACGTGGTCAAGAGATCAGATAACTGAGATCATGAGACGTGGTCAAGAGATCAGATAACTGAGATCATGAGACGTGGTCACGAGATCAGATAACTGAGATCATGTGATATGAGACTCACATGAAATAGGTGCTGAGTCAGTGATTGCTCAAGTTCATTCTGCCCTTATCACACATTTCTCCGAACAATGAATTGAAGTGTTATTTGAATTGAGACTCAAAGAATATTGAATTCTGGTTTTAACTTGTATTGTGTACTGTATAGATGGGGGATACTTTTTTGTTGTAGCATATAGATAGAACTGTCAATACTTTATTCTTGTAATTCTTTTGCCAGTTTCACTCCATTTAGCTAGAATTTCTACAGAGTTTAAATATAATGGTAATAATTTATTTTATTCTCCGCCTGCTATTCACTGCTGTCTTGTTACATAATGAAGTATATAACAGTGTACAGCGTACGCCGTACAATGTACAGTGTATAATGTTGTGTGTACAGTGTTTAGTGTACAGTGAGTACTGTGCAGTAACTACAGGCTGGAGTACTGTGTACTGTACATGGGATTTGTGTGCAGTTAGTGGCAGTAGTTGGCCGAGAGCCAGCCCTGAGGGCAGCATGTCTCTCTATTATAATAGAGAGGGTGGGAGGTAATGACTGTTTGTAAACAGTTGTGTGCGTGTTCGTAAGTGTTTTCTCCCAGTATTGACACTATATTGACACCACCCTGGTCTGCATGTTCACTTGTTGGTAACGGTGACAATCCGGCAGCAAATCACAGTCGAACTCCTAATTATAGCCATTAATTAGATCATTGAAAACCGGTATCTTAGTGCAGTGTATCTGTTCGTTATATCGAGTTGTTGATTCATGGCTTAATCATGGGTTTTCAGTTCAGGAATTTGTATATTTATCAATGACTTCATTTTAGGAGGGTGAGGGATATGTGATGTCGTCATCTGGTGACAAACTCCCTCAAATACAACAGGTGAGAACACAGACATGCACAGACACAGCCACACACACAAGCACTTAGCACACACGGACACAACGCACGCAAACACACACAACCACGCAAACACACACACTCTCAAAAGCTCAAAAGTGTGTGAGTGTGTTTTGAATATCCTATTGCAGGAAGGAGAAGATCCAGTAACGAGCAGCCAACAACAACAACAACAACACCA
>CAMPET010000238.1:95339-105703 GCA_946803715.1 Beroe ovata | reverse complement strand
CTTTTCCTTGACACCACTTGACACACTGACACCACGTTTCCTCTCATACCACTTAGCACGCTGACACCACTTCACCTTGACACCACTTAGCACACTGACACCACTTAGCACACTGACACCACTTTTCCTCTGACTCAACTTTCTCTGACACCAGACAATAGACGTAGAACAAAAAAGAGCTCCTGCTGGGAGCTACAATCGTCAATCAACTGAAATATGCTAACACCATCTCATATATTGTCCATTATCGATTGATAGAATTGATGCAGCTGTTGACTGTGTATTCTTAACGGTGCTATTATTATTATTATTTTCCTAGTTTCATCATATATATGTTGCATCATACTCAAAGAAGTGTCAATTGGGCTTATCTTTGAAGAAATTATCAAAGGAATACATTGAGTAATGCAACTTAATGATAGCAACTTAATGAAAGAAATATATTATTGAAAGGCTGGGAGGAGGATAATTTTTGTTTCAATTTTCCAGCTTTACCTAAGTGTTTTAAGGTGACAAAATCTAATCCCAACATAATTCAATTTCAACGATAAAAGAAAAGAATAGAGAAAATGAAACTCACTTTTTCTTCTGTTCCATGTCATTTTTATGTCGGGCAATATCCTTTGCTACTCTGGCGGCGTGCATTTTCTATCTGCTTCTTCTCCTCAGGGGAGGGAACTTCCTTGGGGAGAGGGAGGGTTTGAGTGATAGATCAACTATAAGTATGCATAATATAGGACATAAATTCTACTCCGAGATGTCAATATTGCAACGAAATATTAACAACTTTGCCAAAAAACCAAATAAACATATCCTCGCTAGCAGACCATGATTGTGCGCCCTCTAGACTGATAAACCACACAATGTGAGCCACTTTTACCATAAATGTGTGTGTGTGTGTGTGTGTGTGTGGTTGTGTGANGTGTGTGTGTGCATGTGTGTGTGTGTGCATGTGTGACATATCCTCAAACCCCTGCATACACAATACACATAACCCAGCCCCTACTGAGGATCTGATGTCGAACACCTCCACGCTATGAAATCTCACTCATATACATACACAGACGAATGTACATTGTACAAGACGGTCCAATCAGTGATCGGTATACACTAATCAGTGGCAATTATCCTTATCATAAATGTGCGAATCTTTGCACAACCAAAAACCGAGGGCGTGAAAAGGGGTAGGGCATGAACAACCCAAGCATACACAAACAACCACAACTATTAAATCTATCCACGCATCGCGATTCAAACCGAATCTCGTCAATCTATAACTCCGCAATATGCACCAACCGATTCCGAGAAATATATACTGCCCGTGAAGAAAGAGAGATAACTGCCAATTTTGAAAACGCCGGTGATAATAATAACTCATGCTCGACAGAGTGAGCGTAGGGTTGGGATAATTCGACTCTAATTTATGGCAAATATGAGGAGAGAAGGAGGTCGTCGTTGGATTGAGTTGCCAGAGAATTTCGTGAAGACAATGGAGTAAATGGAGTAGAACGACCAGTAGAACGGCCAGTAGAACGACCCTGAATCGACCAAATCGTATTTGAGGATAGAAGGGATGAACTCTGATCAGATACTTCTATAAGCTTAACTCTGCCAGACAATTATTAACGTCATTTCATGCAAATACGTCAGAATGAGATATATGTAATATGCCCAAATTGTACAGGATAGCCAGTTGGCTCCTAGTTATAAATACAAGCTCATCCAACCACTGACACCACTCTATGCCTAAATGTCTTAATTATGCGTCTAAGATCTCAACCTCTCGTTATCTGGTCAGAGTACTCCAGAGACGGGGGATAGGGGGATGATCCCAAATGAGTACCACACAGAGTTGTCAACTCTTCGAATACGAGACCATGCTCATGTCTAGGATGACTCTGTCATAGAAATGAAACTCGGAATACTTTCTTCAGAATTATTCTCTCAAGTTATGTCTAACTCGACTCTTATTCCAGCCACATAGTGTTCTGATTGTTCATGAATATATTGGATGTTCATTCTCATGATTATCGAATATAAATATCGTTACGTCTCGTATTTAGAATTTAGACGGAATCCTGCACTGTATAACAGAGTTTGTGGAACTGGATTCGAGAGAGTATGGAATGATGTAATTATCAAAATTAGGAGACTCATGCGGTGACGAATGAAATCTACAAGCGAAAGTATCTAAAAGAATTCAAATTTACGGAAACCGACTGAAATCAAAAGTCGATCAAGCTGCAGAAAAGTAGCACTCAAAAAAACCTTATCCTTTGAGTATGTGTGATGAGACTGTATTTTTAATAAACATATTATGAACCCTTAAAAAAGTTGCAGACTATTTATGAGTGTAAAAATCGATCCCTGTCACCAATTGTGACACAGACACATATGCAAAATGTCTGATATTATTCACTCTTGATAATGCGTTGAGAATAATGTAGTCTCGATCAGGAAATCTGGAGTATATATGTACTGCAATGCTTGGCGATGGATAAAAACTGCAGATTGTAACTCGTGAGGACTGAGGACGTAAAAACAGATGAGAACTCAAAAACTATCCTAATTCCTCATCCTATGACCTATTGTAAATTGTGACATTTTGCCCAAACCAAGCGTGTCCAAGGAGCAAAAACTCAATTCCAATGTGAGTCTTGCGAACAGTCGAGAATATGGAACCATCGCATAGAAACAAATGCTAGCAGCACCACCGTAATTTGAGGTAAAATTATCCACAAAAAACATATCTAAGACTTCTCCCTGAACACTGCCACAGCTCAGGCAACAACATTCCAACTGCCTGTCAAAGAGCTTCGCTCATATATATCATGGCTAATTGCAATTAATAAATTGCTCGAAATACATCTGGTTAACCATCATCGTATGATAACATTTTACAAGATTTATTTTTAGCTATTTACCTCTCTCTCTCGACGCAATTGTTGTTTCACGAAAATTTCAATGCACAAGAAGAATTGATACCCAGAAATCTCATCAATCCAACAGTTGATTCCGAGTTCCGCGCGACTTAAATACTCAGATTAAACATTTCATATATCCAAGTTCTGATGAGAATCGATTAAGTACCATTCAAAGTGGCTCGAACACAGATAAATGTTGCTTGAGCATATGTTTCTCCCTCTGGTTTGTTGAGGGTAAAATTTGGCGGAACGTCAGGGTAGAGCTTCATGATAATGGTCAAGGCAGTGGCATATCAAGAATATATAAAGTGTTTGACGAATGAGTGACGCAAAACTGCTTCAATTGGGAAGAGTATGCTTGACACCGCTACGACACAGATTGACACCGCTTTGACACCGCTACGACACAGATTGACACCATATTTCATCTGTACAGTATACACTCATAAACATGACCGAGATCTGCAAATATATAGGTATTTATGCAGTACGGTATTGACATAATAATGATTGACCGCGATTAAAGAAGATTATTAATGTGTATACAAAGTACACATATTCGAACAATATAAAGAGATCATCTTTATGAAGGAGTCCTTTATAATATTTAAACCGTTCCCCAATCAAATGGCCTCTATTGAAGTTCAGTATAGCCGAGGGTCAGCAGACATAAGCGTAGCTCCAACTCAACTCTTTTGAAAAAAATTTTAGGACGAATAGCTCAGAAGGTAGTCCAGGATATGACTTTTTGGGCCGAAAAGATGTTAAAAGGATTTTCATAGATGAAACACTTCAATGAAGAAGACTCGAACCTTGACAGAGCACTGAGATCGAGCGAACACTCCACTAACCCCTAAACTTGAGAGCCGCCTCAATCAATCAACATATGTAGATGTCAAAGTAGTATCCAGTAGATATACCATGCATGCATACAAACATAGCAAGCCTCTCGATACTCATACAAACAACGATAATTCCGATGGTGTAATCAATCATATAAGATCAATCATATGAGGGCAGCATTGCTGTGTGTGTGTGTGTGTGTGTGNTGTGTGTGTGTGTTCAGGTTAATTCCCAGGTATCTCACAGATTGGAACTCCGATATTCTCTATTAGCAAGGTAAGTGATGTCAAGCGAGAGTGGTGATAAGGAAAGTGATGTCAGCCGTAAAGTCATGTCAAGCAAGAGTGGTGTCAAGCGGTAAAGTGATGTCAGTGTTAACACGGATAAAAAGTGGTGTCAGCGGTAAATAAATTAGGAGCAAAAATGGTGTCAACCATTTACGACGACTGATCATCACCATACGTTTGACCACTCAATACAAGACCAAACGGGTGGATTACTGGATTGCCTATACGTATGCTCATTCCTCACCAATACTATATTATGTACACATACCAGTCCCTTTCATTCTTATGAAAGTCACTAGTGAAGGGTATGGAAGGGGCAATCGGCCCTTCTTGTGGAGTCCTGGACTCATCGAGGGATTTTATAAGTGTAGAAAACGTCAAAAAAGGGGGGGGGGGGGNGGGGGGGGTGTCAAGTTAACTGGAAGTGGTCAAATTGATCTAGGGGATCAATGAAGTACTGAGAAGAGAAAATAAGTTGATTTGCTCCTCTTGTTGACCCGTAGAAGAGAAGACTAAACAACAAAATGATGATCAACTGACTCACAGTCCAAAGTATCTGTACCGAGTAATAAGCCGATGAGTCATAAGTTGATGACTCATCTCCATTATTGGACATGAGTCGCGACAATGACTCACAACCCTCATTTGACATGATTTTCAAGGCCATGTTATACCTTTATACATGGTTTGGAAACAAAATGAGCTGCATTGTTGACATAGTTTGAGGGAGATATGATGGACTTTAGTCATTGTAGCTGGATGCCATGAGTATGTATGCTACGGACAAGCAACCATAAATATGATTCCAGCAGAGTTATGTCTGTTCAAAGCGGCCATCTAATTTCAGAATCCCAACAGTCAAGAACAAGCAAGCTCAACAATTGGGTTTAGCAAAAAACTAAACCAAATTCTGGACCTGTTCCATGATCTATGCCTATCAATAACATAGGGCAATCGTGATTCTGAATCCTCCAATCCATGACGAAACCTCATGACAGAGGCTAAATCTATACAAACTACAACTTCCCATACAGCTTGACACGACTATAAGACACATAATCTAGACATTACGGAAATTGACTGCTAATCCGACATCATTCCTTAGTGTTGATTACCGTACTACATAGCAATTATGAAAGCAACCCTTTTTATATGATGAAGTAAAAGATTTTTTTCAGCAGAAATCATGGTCGAAAGAATAAAATGCATAATTTACTAATGTTTATGTGTTTGTACATCTACATAATGAGTTTTGGATAAAAAGACAGGGTATGCGAAAGTACAACGTGAGTGATTTAATGATTGCACGGACTTACTAGCGCACTTTCTCCGAATTTGAATTTTACAGAAAAGTACAAAAAAAGTCACAATTATGAGAAAACCATCGGAAAGCAATGTGTACTTAATTTCTCTCCGCGACAAAAATCTGACGAAATCATCATTGTATAAATTTCAACGTCAGCTATCGACATATTTTCTGGGATTCTGGGAAAAGAAATGTCAGTCATTCCTTGTCTACCATGGATGGTGGAAACATTGTTGGAAGAAACAGGAAGTGATGAAGAAGTTGAACTTCGGCAGCCGAAATAATCAGACGACCAGAATATGGTTTCCTCAGATTTTAGGGATACTTTCTTGGGATCTGTCTATAAGCAAGTACTATGCAGTCTTCAGGGAGTTAAAATTGGAGAAAAACACTATTATCCTAACTGTGCGATGAATAAATTCTTATCCTGACATGCCAAAAATGTGCAGATGATCTCAATGATGTACTTGCTTGTGAGGTAAATACTGTGAGCAAGTGTAACGACTGCTATACAACGAGCCGCGTTCAGATTGATACTCAGAATTTTCAATCACATTTATGAAGGAGCAACATAGTTGTAGCGATCACGGTAGAAATTAATAACCTAACAAGACAGGTTACTAGTGTATGATACTGAGAAGCAGAGTGTCAAATAAATAGGTGCTTGACAAGGAAAATACGAGAAGGCGAGACTGGCAAAGGCGCAAAGCGTCCTATTTTAGTACTTTTCATGAACCTTGGCAGGTTTGATTGATAGAACGTTCAGGAACAGCCGATGTATTTTTCATGAAAGAGTTCTGACAAACCGGAGACTCGCTGTGTGTGTGAGTCACTATCAAGAAAAGACAGGAAAGTGGTGTCAGAGAAGAAAGTAGTGTCCGAGAGGAAAGTGGTGTCAGAGACAAAAGTGGTGTCGGAGACGAAAGTGGTCTCAAGAAAAATGCTGTCAATGTAAGTCGTGTCAAGGGAAATACTGTCAGGGAAACTGGTGTCAAGGAGATGGTGTCAACCAGCAAATGATTAGGGGAGCAAGTATCAAAGAAAGTGGTGTGAGAACTGAGAAGTACGTGTGTGTCTGTGTATGAAGTGGGTGATTAAGAGGTGATTAACTCATGATCAAGTCAGGCAACTTCCTACTCAATTAAGTGAAGAATTTCTGACAATAGCTCAATAGAGCGTATGTGTGTGTATGAGATACAAGATGTGATCTCAATAATATAAGAGGAGTTGATTTGCCAGTCAGTAAGTAGGTATATGTATGTGTGAGGGTATGTGTGTGTGCTGTATGGGTCTGTGCCTAGGCGTGTGTGTTTGTACAAGTAATCATGATTATGAAGATGATATTGGTAATTATATACACAGACTGCACATGATCAAACACGCACACGCATACTTGACATTGTACAACAATGGGCTAAAACACGAACAGACACAAACATGGACACAAACACACATGACACAAACACACGCCCGTATAGACACCACTAACAAGAAATGTATTGTAAACAATCAAAGCAAGAACTATATGGCTAATTCTGAACTTAATCTGCAAAATATTAACCGTAAAACAATCTCAATCAGACCAGATAATTGAGGGTAAGAGTATCGACATTTTCGGATAAAAAACTATGATGACACACGTTAATTCTTCGAACCCCGCCCAAAATGCCACAATGCTGGCACAGACATTTGTACAGACACAAAGACGGTTCAAATACGTCAACAGGTAAATCTTCACGACTTAAATTCGCCATTACAAGATTACACAACCAAAATAATATCACTCTCTTGTTCAAGATAACAATTATTTCAGCAGAGTGTTGGTAAAATATATTAATCTTGATTAGTATCACGTGGCAACCAACATCAGCGCACGTGCATCCATCATGTGATACGACTTTTACACGTGGGAGGGCATAATTGTTGGGCATATTTAAATCTCAGGGCGGGAGAGAGATATTTCACTATGAAATAATCATTATGAAGACGCATGTTCAGTTATATGATCAGAGAAACATTGCGATTTAATCCACCCCGAAACTCTGATCATAGACTTTGGGTGCCCGGAAGATCGACAGATATTAGGGATATATAAAGATACGTTCTTCTGTCACGAAAGTGAATATACATATCAAAATTCGAATTTCTTGACGTTAGTTCAGAGTTGCTGAGAAAAGATCTGGAGGACATAATAAGTATGTTCATAATTAGGGGAGATATGGAAGCGAACTAACGAACAAAACCCCATTCTCCCACATATCATATACATGGAATCTTCATGCAGAATATAAATGACGGGAATATATTATTCTCAGTCACTACCAGCGGAAGTCATGGAAATATTTAATTCGTAGAGATCTTAAAAGCTGCACAACGGGACTTGAATATTATTTGAGTCAAATTATTTCGTGCAAGGCCATATCTTAATACAACGGAAATTAGGACTAAGTAATTTGAAGATAGAGCGATCTTAATAAACGTAATTATATACAGTCTTTGTGTAGTACACGTAATTCAGTAGTAAATCGTGTGCGCGCGTCAACTACGTTCCGACACAGATAGATTATTATGTTTGATGAAGGAGCCTGGAGCAGTGGGTACTGGGTAGTTATCTAAGGAATTGAACAGGGAATCATACGAATCTTGTGGTCCGCCGAAAAATAAAGATCTTGTTAGCATAAATTCGATGAAAAATATGGGAATTAAGAAAAAGCAATCGAACATTCAAGGGATATGGTTCGATTCAGTTGATAAGAATGAAGGCTGAGGTCAAAAATATATTAAGTGACAGTCGACACGCGGAATCAGTAGACGCAACAAGATGATTAGAGGTCGAGATTAAGTGACGATTAATCAACTAATGCGCCAGTTGACCTTTGTGGAAGTGAATACCAAGTGATGCAGAAGTAATAAATCGCCTTGGAGCACAAG
This sequence comes from Beroe ovata, assembly GCA_946803715.1. Classification (NCBI taxonomy): domain Eukaryota; kingdom Metazoa; phylum Ctenophora; class Nuda; order Beroida; family Beroidae; genus Beroe; species Beroe ovata. Next base: position 97,412 of record CAMPET010000238.1, on the reverse strand, counting down.
GTCCCGGGTGGTGAGCATGGTCTATAAGAGAGAGAGAGGGGGGAAGCGCACAATTGTGTGCGAGATTAATAATTCACAAGATATGGGTGCTATCTCGCGAAAAAAGTGTGTAGAAATGATCGTGTGATGGACTTTACTAGATAATAGTTTACCTCTGGGGAAGTTTTGATCATTATAACATCACTGATAGTGGTTATAAAACAATGATTTTTCTTGATCGTGGTAGGGGCTGGCTAAAGACGTGGGCAAATTAAAATTAAAATTAGCGTATAGTGACACAAAGAGGTACGCACCNTCAACCGAGTATGGCCGTATCCATCCGACTTACATTTTCTTTACTTATAAAGCTCTTAAAAAAATACTCACCCTCTCACACACACACACACACACACACACATATCTCTGTACATCTTCATTCTTCAAGGATAGTGGTATGGATAGCCTGTATCATCATAGCAACTGTGTGTCATTCAATTCATATCAAGATATCAACCCTCCATCTGACATTCTAGATCAGTGATCACTCCAGTATCTAGATAGAATTATATCAACATGGGTCATGTCATGGAAGATTCCAAACTCATCGCGGACGTGAAGCTGATTGCCGGTCACATTGAAAACAAGTTTCCCACGAGTTTTGCGTCGCGCGCGAATACATTTTCCTAACACGCGCGCGCGTTCTGATTACAGTGCCCACAAATGTACTCACTTACACTAATTAGCTGGCTAATTAGGCCCATAATGAGCTCATTAGCAATGGTGTAGCCTTATCAATGGAAGCATGAACGAAACCTGACCAAGCTGCTAAAATGCACTGCCCTACCACCAAAAACAACGCTATTTCTAGCCAATACACACAGTACCCTCATATGATACAGAACAACGGCGTCAACAAAAACCTAGTTCATAGACACAAGAGGGTAGACCCTGGCATACAAGCCCCCTGAGCACATACAGCACTCTGCATGAATAAACATGTGGAGGACAAGGATCAGCCAGGAAAACAGACACACAATGGACAAATCCAGCGAGAGATTAAACTATAGGCTAATTGCGGGCCTCCATCGCTCTCTTTCCTTGAAAAAAGCACAATTAATACCATGGATCTTCCACAGAGAAGAGATTCGTAAAGAGTAGAGTCAATTGTCGGAGGAAGGAAGAAATTTCGAGAATGAGAGGGGGAGAGAGAATTACTTGTTTTGAAGCATACAACTCATAAATTGTCACTTGTCACCGGTCCGTTACTTGTAATAGTTGATTGCAATATCAATTAGAGTGAATATAAACAGTCCAATTAGCGCAACAATTGTACTTAATTGTACATAAATATATCCGGGTTTTAATAAACCCTGATGTTAGGTCATGATATTGCAGGAAATTAACAGAATTGTACATGTCATCATTTGGTTACAACAGTGGGCGCGGCTTTCTCTCAACTCAGTCAAATTTAACACCCAAATTCGCAACTTTCAGTCAACATATTATGTATATTTGTAGTTAATGTACCCAATTAATGACTGGGGTTGCTAGTTATATATCCTCGTCGCGTCTAATCCAGTGGTTACCATAACAACCACAAGAATCAATTGGTCAACAAGTTTACCATGAATGATTAGAATATGTACTCCACCCTCACAATGTCTCCTTATGTCTCCTCCTACTTTGTCTAGTTTTGTCTAGATCTTATGATTGGTCTCGGCAAGCAGATATGATCGCAAGATTTTATTCTTTAGGAACTTAATTCCAAGAACTTTATGATTGTTGGGTAATCGATTTCACCATCAATTGAGGGGTCAGAACTTGACTTTGACATAAAATTAAGGTCTTCAACTACAACCTCTCTTTCTACTGTTTTCCGATTAAATTCCAGGCAAAACAGTATAGGCTCCGCCCAAAATAGACGTCTGAAGATTGGTCAACATTGAACAAGCTAATGATTACTGCACCAAGAATTGTGTGTGTGTATGTGTGTGCGTATGTATGTATGTATGTATGTGTGTGTGTGTGTGTGTGTGTGTATCTCGGAAGAGCACGAGTGATAGCAAGAGAAAGCTGTGGGTGGGGGTGGGGGTG
>CAMPET010000238.1:77698-95253 GCA_946803715.1 Beroe ovata | reverse complement strand
TGTGTGTGTGTGTGTGTGTGTGTGCAGCATTATTTTGATTATGAACTGAAGTGGTCGTCTTCTTCTTCATATGTCAGATATAATACTGACTGTTGTGCGACGCTTGGATTATCTAGGTAGACTTGTTTTTATTCATCACTTTATTACTCTTATCGGAGTATCAATTGAAAGGTGACATCTTAAATCCTCAAAATACACCCAACATGACGCTCAAAAAACACTGTGAATAAACCTCGCAACTGAGAGTGATTTATGTGGATCGTTGAGATTTGAGTGCGCATACCTCTGAGATATAAAATCACGTTGTTCAACACTTACGTTGATTATGCCGAGAAATTATGAATTATATGCGTCATTTGCTGCATTATCATGGTGAATTCTAAGTCTAAGTATGGATTTAATAAGGTTATTTTTCTAAAAATAGCACGCGACCTTAATTTTAACAATGAGAATGCGGTGTGATTTCTGAGAAACAGAAATTCGTGAGGCATGAATCCGGAACAACCATGAAAATAAGGCCATGCTACCGAAAAATCACAAAAATACGGCGTACAAACTACATATCTACCGTACTTCACAAAAAAGAACAAACGCACACGCACATAATAGCTGTACAGTTCATGATACACCAATTAAACGTCAGAATCTCAAAAATATGCCACATTCTATTGGGAGAAAAGAGTCGGAAACCCATCACGACAAGTGTTTGTAATTGTTGAGTGTCATCGTGCGTTTATCATGTGTCGTCATGCGTTTGATATGAGGTGTCATTATGCGGTACTCGGTACATTGGCTGTCACAACATGCGAGCAAGGATCGTATAGTTTTACCACTCTCCCTTGACACCACTTTCACCTTGACACCACTTCCCCTTGACACCACTCTCCCTTGACACCACTTTCACCTTGACACCAATTCCCCTCGACGTCTCTACGCCACTTTCTATCCCTCGAAACAAATTGCTCACGTTTTCTTCACACTGATTAAGTATAAACGTCATACATACTCAAATTTTTGTCACTATTACGGCATAATTTCAAAGATGCACGCCGACTCTCTCATGACCAATGTCATCACGTGATACCAATTGTTTCACATCCCATGTCATGCAATTACATCTTAACATGGAGGCACTTGTGAAAAGTGGTCACNTTATATGCGTCATTTGCTGCATTATCATGGTGAATTTTAAGTCTAAGTATGGATTTAATAAGGTTATTTTTCCAAAAATAGCACGCGACCTTAATTTTGACAATGAGAATGCGGTGTTATTTCTGAGAAACAGAAATTCGTGAGGCATGAATCCGGAACAACCATGAAAATAAGGTCATGCTACCGAAAAATCACAAACATACGGCGTATAAACTACAAATCTACCGTACTTCACAAAAAAGAACAAACGCACACGCACATAATAGCTGTATAGTCCATGATACACCAATTAAACGTCAGAATCTCAAAAATATGCCACATTCTATTGGAAGAAAAGAGTCGGAAACATATCACGACAAGTGTTGGTAATTGCGCTTTGTTGAGTGTCATCGTGCGTTTATCATGTGTCGTCATGCGTTTGATTTGAAGTGTCCTTATGCGGTACTCGGTACATTGGCTGTCACAACATGCGAGCAAGGACCGTATAGTTTTACCACTCTCCCTTGACACCACTCACCCTTGACACTACTTCCCCCTTGACACCACTTTCCCCTTGACACTACTTCCCCCTTGACACCACTTTCACATTGACACCACTTTCCCATTGACACCACTTTCCCCTTGACACCACTTCCCACTTGACACCACTCACCCTGACACCACTCTCCCTTGACACCACTTTCCCCTTGACACCACTTCCTCTCGACGTCACTACGCCACTTTCTATCCCTCGAAACAAATTAATTCACACTGATTAAGTATAAACGTCATACATACTCAAATTTTCTCACTGTTACGGCATAATTTCAAAGATGCACGCCGACTGTCTCATGAGCAATGTCATCACGTGATACCTATTGTTTCACATCCCATGTCATGCAATTACATCTTAACATGGAGGCACTTGTGAAAAGTGGTCACGAACTGAATAATAAGATAACATCTACCTTTTGACACGATATCAATGCAATTTGAATCGTTTAATATTAATCGTCCTCAAAGTTTGCCAGCTTAAAGCTACACTATTCATCAATTGACCTTCGTAGCTTCATGCGTTTTGTCGACAAAAGATCAAACCGTAACCGTGGATATGTAATTACACTCACAAACATATGCCGACAGAAGTAGTAAACCGTTAGCCAAACGCTCGAGTGAAGCGACAAACCCCCTTTGATAGTCAACGGAGCGAAAGTCGGCAGAGGGATGGGTCTACAATCTATATATTATGTCGATCCAAATATGTAGAGTCGAATCATCGAGACTATTCAGGGTAAATTTTATCGTCTGCAGAATCTATACAAACACAAGGAAATATCTCATATGTAGGACATGTCATTAGGTCATTACTGTAGTAATCGTCGAGACATCGCTATATGTCAGGACTGATGATAGAGCATACTATTTATTTCAATTTGTTTGGCTTGATCTCGTTATATACTTGAGTAGCGACAACGTAGTTTTATAAGGGCGTTTCCTATAGTTTTCACGCATTTCTTTAGAAAATTCGCTGTTTACAACAACTCTGATCGAGCATAATGCTAACTGAAATCAAATGAGTCCCACCTAATTCAGCATGACGTGAAAATGACGATGGTTGAAGCTGGCAAACCCCAAACACCTGAAGCTGTAGCGAACCTCTTCGCTCGGGAAAAAGACGCTCTGGTTAAAACCGTGGCTGCAAAAGATGATGAGATTGCTGAGTTGAAAGTCCAGATACATAGACTTCAGAATGAAGTGATGACGCTCAAGGTAGGTCACTGTTTCACACACAGAGTTAACTTTCGGGGAAAAACACTGCTTCTAGATTGAGGTTGTGGAAAATGTTGCTTAGATCTATGAATTCAAGTTGTCAAACCTCAGGATGACTTAGCAAAGACAACCCCACGAAAAACCTCACTTTTCAACAAGAATAACCAGTCAGAGATGTCACTATTGAATTTCGGCAGCGGAGAGAGGAAATCTTCATCCGGAGGAGCTAAAAAACCACGGTCTGCACCCAAAAAAGGTTAAAAATCCTCGGGAATTTGACAATTTTTAGCTCCGAAACATCGGGAAAAAAGAAATGATATTAAGAGAGAACCAATAACCTGCACATTCAATCAACATGGACACAGTTATAAATTCACAGGCGGTAAAAGGACAAAAGTTAGCAACGACAACGCGAAAACAGACAACAACACCATGGTACCCATAGCAACGGAGAATGCAAATTTATTGAAAGAGTGTCAAACCTGTCGACTACACGAGGTGAGATATGGGAATGGGAATTAACAGTAGGATTCGATTGATATAACATCCTAATGGGAACATGAATTGACAGATTTCATCCGTCCCGCAAAAAAGTTGACAGATGAAATCTGGGAAGGTTGAACTTGGCATGTATTGGTGGACATGATTAGGTTTGAGGGAAGAGAGGGGCGTAAACTGCTCAGGGAAGCGAAATAGGGTCAAAATTCGGTAGGAATCGATGGTATTTACATGAAGATCGGACAAAAAACTTTTCGTCAAATTTCTGATCTCAGTATCGGTGGAAAATGTGATCGATGATGCCCACACTTTTATACTCCATTTTTGAAGCTCTTTGATGAAGACTAAACGGGTATATAGGACGTCAATTTTTCACCAAATCATCTCTCCTACTCTCAGACTACAAGTATCAATCATATTTATGATCATGTTGAATCCATACTAGCCGTGAAACCACGCCCAAATCACGATTTCAAACCTGTGGGAAGCATTCACTGCAAAACACGAAAATCAATGGGACGCACCAGATGGGTCAAAAATTTTTTCTCCGTACGATTACTCGTAATAGGTGTTCTTGGCCTACTTTTCGACGTAGAATCCGAATCTGAACGAATTTTTGATCTAGCTCATCGAGAAATAGGCGAAAATTCCAGTTCAACTTTTGATAAATAGTCCTTATTCACGAGTCAGATAGCTCCTCAGGGAAGTGACATAGAGCCTCAATTCGGTCGGCAATCGATTCAGCGTCCAAAATTACATAGGAAACGATGGCACTTACATGAAAATCGGCCAAAAAACTTTTCGTCAAATTTCTGATCTCAGTATCGGTAGAAATGAAATCGATGGTGCCCACACTTTTATACTCCATTTTTGAAGGTCTTTAATGAAGACTAAACGGGTACTTAGGACGTCAATTTTTCACCAAATCAATTCTCCTACTCTCAGACTGCAAGTATCAACCCTTTTGATGATCATGCAGACTCCATAGGCACCGTGAAACCACACCCAAAACACGATTTCAAACCTGTGGGAAGCATTAACTGCAAAACACGAAAATCAATGGGACGCACGATGGGTCAAATATTTTTTCTCCGTACGATAACTCGTAATAGATGTTCCTGGCCTACTTTTCGACGTAGAATCCGAATCTGAACAAATTTTTGAGCTAGCTCATCGAAAAATAGACGAAAATTCCAGTTAAACCTTCGATAAATACTCCTAATTCACGAGACAGACAGCACCTCAGGGAAGCAAGATAGGGCCGAAATTCGGTCGGCAATCGATTCAGCGTCCAAAATTACGTAGGAATCGGTGGTACTTCCATGAAAATCGGCCAAAAAACTTTTCGTCAAATTTCTGATCTCAGTAGCGGTGGAAAATGTGATCGATGATGCCCACACTTTTATACTCCATTTTTGAAGCTCTTTGATAAAGACTAAACGGGTATATAGGACGTCAATTTTTCACCAAATCATCTCTCCTACTCTCAGACTACAAGTATCAATCATATTTATGATCATGTTGAATCCATACTAGCCGTGAAACCACGCCCAAATCGCGATTTCAAACCTGTGGGAAGCATTCACTGCAAAACACGAAAATCAATGGGACGCACCAGATGAGTCAAATATTTTTTCTCCGTACGATAACTCTTAATAGGTGTTTCTGGCCTACTTTTCGACGTAGAATCCGAATCTGAACGAATTTTTTAGCTAACTCATCGAGAAATAGACGAAAATTCAAATCTAATTTCTGCATATATTTTCCGAAGTCACACGAAAGCCAGTGGCTTAGGGAAGCGAGATGGGGTCGAAATTCGATCGGGAATCGGCTTCGCATTCAAAGATACATGGGAACCGCCTGTATTGACTTAAGAAAGAGCAAGTTTGCGAATCCAGAATCTCAAATTCCCAAATTTTCCGCAGGTTGGAGAGAAACTGACAGCTAGACTGGTTGCGGGGATGAAAGCATGGTATGCTTCCCTCACCAACTATTCTACCACTGGTTAGTGTCACGTGTTTACACATATCATGATATAACAGAAAACACACACTCACAGACACACTCACAGACCCACACACACACACANACTCCATTTTTGAAGCTCTTTGATGAAGACTAAACGGGTACTTAGGACGTCAATTTTTCACCAAATCATCTCTCCTACTCTCAGACTTCAAGTATCAATCATATCTATGACCAATTGAATCCATACTAGCCGTGAAACCACGCCCAAATCACGATTTCAAGCCTGTGGGAAGCATTAACTGCAAAACACGAAAATCAATGGGACGCACCAGATGGGTCAAATATTTTTTCTACTTACGATAACTCGTAATAGGTGTTCCTGGCCTACTTTTCGACGTAGAAGCGGAATCTGAACGAATTATTGAGCTAGCTCATCCAAAAATAGACGAAAATTCCAGTTTAACCTTCGATTAATACTCCTTATTCACGAGACAGACAGCACCTCAGGGAAAACTCGGTGAAAATCGAACTTTATCTATCAGAAACAACTATAATATCCGAGATTTGGGATGAAAGCCAAACATTTCCCGTAGGATTGTTCGGAGCGGTTTCCCCGTATGTCCCTGAGAACATTCACATCGTGCCGGAAGAAATTCGGTGATGCCGACACTAACAGGGATGGGGTGAGTGAAAAACCCTCTCATTAGCAGAAAACTCCGAACAAACACGACCACTCATTTTTTTAAAACTTTCATATTTTCTTTTTAACTTTCATTCACCTATAGTGTTCTACCATGATAAGAATAACAATATCTGCTCCCCGCTCCCGCCACCGCTATAAATAATCCCCACTCCCCAATTTCCCGATTCCATATCCCCTAATTTTCTGCAGACTATCGATAGCGAGGAACTCAGTACTATCCTGGAGAGTTCAGGACTGTACTTCACCAACAGTCAGATTCAGGATATCATGGAGAAGATTGATGTCGACTCCAATGTTGCCCTCGATTTCAATGAAGTGTTGCAGGTAATTTTTTTCAAGTTCATGGAAATTGTGGGCTATAAATATAATTGACTCCCCTTCACGAATAAATTTTGAAATTTCAATTTGAATTACATATTTGTTGGAAACGAATAATCTCTCAATCTCAAGTTTATTCCGATTTCAACCTGAATTAGATATGTGTTGGTGGGAAGAATCTCTCAATTAAATTTCAAATTTACTAGGTTGTTAACACTCTGGAAGAAAACCCAAACCGTAGAGCCGATCTCCCGAAAAGTTTGAAAGATCAGAAAAGCCAAGTTTGTTCCGTGATGTGAGGGTTGAAGAAACTCCCGAAAATCGGTGATAGGTCAAAAATGACCAACTTATGATCAAATAATGGTCCTAATTCGTGGGCTGAATGTGGATATTTCAACTGATATTGAGATTGAACTTTGAAGGACAGATCTAAAATGCAAACTTTCGCGATTTTCCAAGTTTTATTCGAAAGAACTGAGTAACGAAAGCATTTTATTTGTCCATACTCGATACCTATCGTACAAAACGGACCAAAAACGTCGGGCTGAATGTAAAAACGTAACGCTACCTCTGAAATATACTTGATCCTAGATTCTTACTTAATACCTATAACTTAGACTACCCCTATCAAAATTATCAGAGTCAAAAGAATATAAGTCGTTTGGAACTACATAAAAATTCCTGAAGTGAAAGACAACTGGACCTTGACACCACTTTCAGTCACAATATTGCTTGACATCACTTATCCTTGACACCAGTCGCCACATTGCTTGACACCACTTTTCCTTGACACTAATGTCCACTAATTGTTGACACCACCGTCATGGATGATAAACAACATTCTGTTTCGTGGCTTCCCAGCAACTTCTCGTTCTTCTTTTCGTCCTTACTCCCTCCCAACACTTATTCATAATCGTCCTCTTGCTAGCAACATCTCCGTTACCATGACTACCACGGTTGTTATGGTGGTTGGTAGACAACATAGGGTTGCTACCCACAGGTCCTATTATCGGGACGGAAGTAAACTTCTTCTCCGAACTATGGAATCTGGAGTTCATATGCCGGGTTGACGCAGGGTAGAACTGATACGCAGGGGCTGTGGTGTCAACAGTTTTTGTGTAAAGTTTTGACAGAGACTGGGTGTCAGGGGTGGGAGATCGAAGGTCGCTCGAGGGCGGGTAGGGGTATTTGCTGATATGGACGGGGGCGGAGGACGGACGTTGCAGGGAAGACCAAGACTCGGGTTGAGACTCGATGATGTGGATCTGAAGAAGTATCGAATGGATCAGAATCAAGGATGAAATAAGGTTGTGATCTGAAACAAAAGTGGCGTGACCCCGATGAGACGTTTTGTTGCCATGACGACCCGCGAACGTGCGTATTTGTGGCTTGACAGTGAAACGAATATCATTTCCTAGTGAATATGAACCTTAATGGTGGAAGGGGGTTATGGAGTGGAAGGGGATTATTTTGAACCTGAGGATCAGCTTTAAATCTCACGTGTTTCCGCTCCTTGCTCCTCTTGACACCACCATTACTGACACCCCCGTTACTGACACCGTTAGTGGTGTCAGCAGGACTCCGTCTACTGCTGCCACACCGAGACTCACTCCTAAAGAAAGTCCTGGTACTGCTGTACTGAGAGAATGTCGGGTTCTTCACGGGTTGCACCAGAGGATCCTATGGGTTGTCTAGAGATCAGGTTTCGTGTATATATATATCGACCATGGATCCTATAACCTTGGATAAGGGTCGATATAAATCAATACCTTGGTCCTTATCCTCTGAGAAAAATTTGATTCAATATTTTTCAAGTAAATGTGGTCCCCAGATTCAGCTGCAAATTAGAACTTCGACTTCCATTTTTCCAAACTTATTTCATTATCGGTACCAACTTTTTCATTATTGAGCAAATGGGTATCTGCAAGGCTTCAAAAAATTATGCAAACTGGATATTTTTAGAAATAAAAGTCGATTATACAGGATTTTGGTTATCTTTCATACATAAATCTTCTAAACTGCGGATCTTTCACTGAACTTCGTCAAAAGCTTGACATTGAAGACGGGTACACAGCTGTCACAACCATTGGTCAATTTTGTGAATCGAGTAAGTGGGCGATAAGAATTTCATACACTGACCAATTAAAGAAAGTAGAAATTATCCGAGGATTGTGATTTCACTTCTAATTTGATTAGATAAAGATTCGGGTGAATCCAATTACGTCACTGCGAGTGACGTCATTACAGAGATCAGTCCATGATCAGCTGCCCATGGGAAATCTAACAAGTGCCCCCCGCTACTTGGTGATTTCCTTCTCGAATTTCTCAGCAGGAAATTAGCTGGAGCCACTCAGCGGAGAAGGAGGACACTTCCAATATCAGCTTCAGGAAATTAACACGGCGTTATCGTAGCGTAATTTAATCATCCCGGTGAGTTTTAACCGATGAGGGGAGATAATCTGATTTAACGCAAATTTCATGTGTTTAAAAGTGAAGGAGAAGCCGAGAGTTCAGACAGAAATCAAGTTTCAAGGTTTTTGTGTGACTTCATACATGTGTCTCGTGATTTGAATCAACGGATGGATATCATATTAGTGCTGATATCCGGTTTGATGCTTATCTTTTCTATAAAGTTCTCGTAGCAAGACCTTATGTGCTTTTTAAGTCACGTACAGAATATTGTCTCAAGTCTCCATTCCCTATCAATTTTAGAATTTATATGATTTTCCTTAGATCGATTCATGTCCTTCTCTCAAATTAAGCCAGGATATGTTAAGTATAAGTTAAGTATAAGTTAAGTATAAGTTAAGTTTTTCCCGTCATATACCTGTTCAGGGGAGAATGGTTTTTGGGGCGATGTGGTGTTCATATTACACGATATCCCCAGTATGTATCCCATGAGCGATGTCATATCCCGGTCGAAAACCTTCGCTCTCCGCTCCTGCTCGCTCCGCAGCACTTTGTATCTGTGTGTGTGTGTGTGTGTGTGTGTATGTGTGTGTGTGTTTGCGTGTGTTTGCGTGTGTGTAGAGATAAAGTATACTACGAGTGAAATATCTACTGCAGTTAGGGTGGTAGAAAACGCATGAATTTCGAAGATGCTAGGTTTTCTTTATTCGGGGCAAATCATTATCGGTCACCTGCGATTTGACGAGTTTTCCGTATACCACTTAACCTTAGACTTAAAACTCGACGACCTCATATTAGAAAACAAATTTTCGAAGAACAAGNGTGGTGTGTGTGTGTGTGTTTGCGTGATGAAGTATATTACGAGTGAAATATCTATTGCAGTTAGGGGGGTAGAAAACGCAAGAATTTCGAAGATGCTAGGTTCTGTTTATTCGGGGCAAAACATTATCGGTCACCTGCGATTTGAAGAGTTTTCTGTATACCACTTAACCTTAGACTTAAAACTCGACGATCTCATATTAGAAAACAAATTTTCGAAGAACAAGAAATTCTGAAATCACCGACTAGGCGTGTGTGCGACTATCTAGAATCTTAGATTGACGGCGTTACAATATATATACACGTTATCCAATATCAGTGTTTGTAACAAGCACAATTTGAGCTACCTCTGAGAGAATGTGAGAAATTGAGGCGCCATCCATGGCATCCTGTTTGGAAATTTGTATCGAAAATATCGTGAAACAAAACAGATGCTATTGTACGAAAAAAAGACACAAGGAAAATATAGTATGAACGCTCTTTTTTTGTAAAAAAGCATGTTCTATGCTCTGTTAATATATGTCAAAATAATATGTCCGTGAGACGTGCACGTAGATTTTACGAGTTATGCATGTGCTAGGAACGAAGTTTTTAAAATGGCAGTGATTCGCTGAAAATTATACTTTTGATGCAAAATGCGAATTGTACAGTGAACGCATGATCGAATTAAGAAGGGAAAAGTAAGTGAGATCATTGAAAAAAAACAACTTTCGACGCGAGTTTCAGACCTCCGCAAAAAGGAGCGAGTTAACACTTACCTTTGGTTGGCACGAAAATTCACTGAATTACTCATGGTATCAAAGTCTAGGAAGATCAAATAAACACGACAAGAAAAACGATTATGAAGGAGCTCTTTTCCAACTTACGTAATCGATAAAACAACCGATCTCCAATTCTGTCTTATGATACAGTATTCCGCCCACCACAAAAAACTATATCTCGTAATAAGCTCTTCCATCACGTGACTTAAACGTGCAAATCATGAGATTTGCACGTGCACTAAACTGTACGCTGAACTGAACAGATTTGCGGTAGATTTTCCCTCCTGCTTGATTGTCATGGGACAGTCATTGACCAATCACACACGAAGAATTGCTTGTGAGAATAGTGAGAATGAGCACCACCCATTAGCCAATCAGAGCGCGAGGAAATTCTCACGTGGGTGCGACAGCCAATAGGAGCGATGAACGGGCAGGCGAGCTTATTGGGAATTATATTGATAAATACAGAACGTGGTCAGTTTTTCTATAGCATGTATATATTCTCATATCAAGAGAGATCTGCCGACTGTACATTGAATTAAATTTCTCCGAAAAACCAGATACACGTGCAAGCCACGGACTGTAGAGAGTTCAATAAATCAAATTGATCAAGAACCATACTTTAGCTTGCATTCAGGAATCCCTGACCTCTTGAAAAGGCTCAGTCCTTCCGACCCTGAACCTCCAATTTGGCTCACGCCCAAAATCCTAGCCCAAAAATGGTTTACAATGATAATTTCCGGTACCAAGGAACCAGAAATGCACGGATATTATTGGCTGATTATTTAATTTGGCCAGAATTTCCCACCATGTCCAGTTCAATAATTGAATTTTGAGAGAGAGATTATTCGTTTCCAACAGTGATATCATCAATTCAACATTATCAGAGACTTTTTATCGGCACGTGATCCGGAAATATATATTTCAAATATTCCGCCCAATTTTCCATGGTGTTATACCGAGAAGAAAATCAATTAGAGAGGTAGAGATAAGAGGATATTTCCGCAAACATTCTCTCCCAGCCCCGTCCCCCCTTATATAACAGCAGGGTCCCGAACTGAAACCATCATTTTCCATTTTGACTTACGACTTCGCCCGACTTAACTTTCTCACATGAAATCGAAAAAATAACTACATAACACCCGTCATTTTCTATTTGTTACAGAACCACAGAACTTAACTAAACTTTTATTTTTTTGATATATCTTTTTCAATTTTTTCGTTAAATCATTTTCTCAAATTTTCCCCAATTATCAGGACATGAAGTTCCTGATAGTTCTAGCTCTTGTGGGTCTCGGCTCTGCCTCGTTCTGTGAAAATGAGCCCGCTGATTCCCTGAGGAGTATAATCAAACCCATGTTCATTGCCCAAGTAGAGGAAATCTTCGGGTGAGTGTGTGTGTGTGTGTGTGTGTATGTATGTAATGTATGTGTGTGTGTGTGTGTATGTGCATGTGTTTGTGTGTCTGTGTCTGTGCCGCACAGTGTGCCTCATGCTAAGTAACACCCTGCAGACACTGCAAAGCATTCAAGAACGCCCTAAGACGAGACTTCTCATCCAAAAGAGCGGGAGACTGTTCAAACTACTTTGACGAACGTAAGTATAACCATAGCAACACAATCACCATAACAACACCTAACAACACAGTTACAACAACTCTATCTAGGTTGCTATAGCAACGCACACGTGTTTACTCTTACCTCATTTCAGTGTACTGCTTTGGAGAGGCGAAGATGCACGAGTTTTCATCCGCTGAAGACTTTGCAATGCCAACATACGAGGATATGGCAAACTGTGAGTCCGATAAACAACACAATGTTGTTGCTGTTCTCTTTGATACCTTGTCATCCTATAGAGAGTTGAGACATGTCATATTTAAATACTAGTTGCACCCTTCATGAAGGATATTAGAAGAACTGATAATAATGTCGTCAAAATTTCGTCCAAAGTTTAAGTTATGTTCCCAATTCCATACCAAACCACAAGATCCCCTTCAAAACCATGACAACACCGTTGTTATATCATAACAACTCAACTGTTACCATGACAACTGTTACCATGACAACTGTTACCATGACAACAATTTCATTACCATGACACCACCTCAGGTATCAGTGACGATGGTCAGGGTCGAATGCTCGCCCAGAAATCGTGCGCTTACGGAGTTCCCTGTCTGGACCGGGTCGTTAAGACCATGTCCGGTTGTGCTAAACGAGACGAGAACTTCTGGAGTACGGCTATCGATGTCGTGGAGAGGAAGATGAGCTCTCCCCTGGTCCAGGGCATGATCCAGGAGTACGTTAACACGAGGGAGGAGGGAGATCCCATGGGAATGATCGTTACCATGGTAAGTGTGCTGTTGCCATGGTGTTGTTACCATGGTAACTGCTACCATTGTAACTAGTGAGTTTCTTGACAAGTTGTCAAGATTTGTCACCGGCGGTGAACAATGTTAAGAACATATTTCACCACTTATACTTGATGAAACTGTTTAAGTATAAACACAAAAGTCGGAAAATGAATAGTGCTCTCCACGTTTGGTTATAAACACAAAAACACAGACCGAAATCAGTATCAATAAGTAAAGAAAACATGATCTACATCTCTGTAACAAAAATTTGTTCAATAAGAAAAATAACGAGCTCTATACACCTCAGATCAGAAACAGAATTACAAGCTATGATGATCTCAAGGCTCTGATTGATGAACACATCCCAGAGGAAACACAGGAAGAGATGATTGCAGGTAAAAATTTGGACATTTACCAAAAATCCACGAATCCTGTCGTTCGCGAGACGTAGTCGTCGTTTCCAATCACACGAGTCTAACTGAGGAAACTATTTTTTCGCAGGAGCTCGAAAAGGTCTCCACAGTTTCGTAAAGAAGGCTGGAGAGTTCTGCCGAAGTGGGTGCATGGAGGTCTCGGCGGATTACATGGAGGTAAGCAGATCAACCTAGACTAGACTGCCCCAGCAACGGAACAGATTCGACTGACATGATATATGAAATCCCAAACCAAGTTTCGTCCAAAGACCCACATCTCAAGTATTTCTCCCATCCTGACCCCCTATCACCTCTCAGGGAGCATTCTCTGCTACCCACGACCTCGACACATGTCCCTACGTTTCCCCATACGGTTTCTGTGGTAACTGTCAGGACAACATGGAGACATACATCGAGAGTACTGATATCCCATGCTGCACACAGACCGCCATCAGGAGTGTGGCCGAGGTTGGATAATCACCTAATCATCACTAACTAATTAACTAATTATCTCTAATCACCTTACTTTCTCTAATCACCTTCCGGTCAAAGAAGTCCAAAATTTGCCATAAAATAAAAAGTATGGAATGAATCATCAACAACCCCATAACTTTTCAGTGTGTCATTGAGACTATCGACACCTACTACGACCTGTTCAAACAAACTGAGGGGCAGGTTATTGATGCGATCGATGAGATCGTCGGAGAGGACGGAATCGACACGTACAAAGCAGTGCAAGACAACATTGCCATACAGGGAAATTGCGTCAAGGAGGTAAGAAAAGAGAGGGGGATTTTGTGGGTTACCCAGAACCCTGGGAAATGGGAGTGTTGGAAATTGGGATTACAAAGACAGAATTTTGAGATAGGGAATATGGGAGAAGGAGGAGATTTGAGCACCTCTCGAATTGGCAGTCTATGAATAGAAAAACTCATACTCTCCTCGCAATAACGTGCTTGTCTCATCTTATCTTCTCCCTTTTCAGACCTACTACCTTTTGGACGAACAGGTCTGTGTTGAGATGGTCTAACCACTGAGCATCACACCAGTCCACCCTGGTCAAATTCTCCACGCAGGGGGCAGATCACATGATTTGACCCAAAATACAACAGACGCGAGTAGGAGGCTCTAATTCAGAGCAGAGAGGGGAATGCTGGCAGGTTATGGAACTGGAAACATAAATTTTTTTAAATCGTGTTTTTTTATTTTTTAACGACAGTCTTTAAGTTGTTTCTATCGATATCATACAAAAATTTTCAATAAAGATTATAAAACCAACGCATTTGAACTTATTGTTTTTCTGCCTATGTTTGTGTGTCTGTGTAAACAATGAATCCAAAAATGTGAACCCAACGCTTCAGTACAATACAAATAACAACATTTCAACTTCTGTCAAAAGATGAAGAGGAAACAAAGGATGGGAAGGAAGAAAAGAATGGAAAATCACCAAATTAATCACACTCCATTGTTTGAAACAACCACTACAAATCACAAAACTTTAATTGTTCTGACTGAATACCAAACTTCCTGCAGACAATCTCTCTTTTAACCACACCATATATTCCACAGTCCCGCCATCCTAATGACCGTTTCTCTCAAGCGACACCACAGTCCTTCACTTTACATAATCTCTTCTCTGGTCACGTGATCTCACTCTGACTCTCTCGTCACGTGACCTCCATCTCTGTTGTCTTCACCTCGCCACGTGACGTCATGACCTTGTTTTCGGGTGGTGTTGCGGGGCCTGGGCCCTCTTCCGAGTCGGAATCTTCATCGTCCTGCTCCACCATGACCATAAGGGCGGAGTGGGATCGGTGTTTGGCAGCGTGGGGAGATCGGTACCCGGATGATTCGGCAATATCGAGTAACCTGGTGGGTTAGGGGGAGAGAGGGGTTTGGGGAGGTGTCTTAGCGGGAACAGTCAATGTTACTTTGGGTAAGGTATCGGCCATTAACCTAGGAACCTAGGACATGTAACTTCTCCTATTCGTGATCCTTGAGCTTTGGTTTAAGTTTCAAGGCAATCAGTCTATCCGTTGAGAGCTTTTACACATTGCTCACTCGTATCATGTTCTGGCAACTTTTGCGACTGACACAAATTTTCTGCTGAGATTCGTTTGCGGCCGGCGCGCGAACAAATCTCTAATCTGCGCGCAAAAGTTGGCAACATTCTTAACAAATCCGAATATCCCCAAAAAGACAGCGCGTGCACACTCTCAAATCACGAACGCACCGTTTGGCGACCGCGCGTTCCGTAAAGTTCGATAAAAACAAAGATTATACACAGGGAATGCATTCAATGTATTCCGCTCTATAATACTGAGGACATAACACGGTATTATTTTAGCACATAGCTATACAATACGGTATCATGTGGCAATGTGAGAGTGGGGGAGGAATGAGGGTCACTTCATCGGTCAGTAATCATCCCTAAAATCAAGCTTAAAATAGGGGGGGTAACATCGTCATTATTTGATGATGGATATTACTATGGAAAATTTACCTTTCAAGAGGGTTGGACGAGCGATATCCTGGGGGTTCTTCGCCTGAAGAGTGGTTGGGGAGGTTACAGAATTGTGTGGTGTCGAATCCCTTGAACCATAACGTAAACCACAATGGATGGAAGTTAACAGATGTTACCATTTCTCATGTAATAGTCTTGACTCACGTGGTTGTATGATTGAGTCAGAGTAAGAAGGAGGGAGCGTGTCTTGGAAAGGAGCTTCCCCTGGCAGTAGACGCACAACATAGTCAGCACCCGCTGAAACATTGACACCATGTTAACAAGAGTTGACACCACTTCTACACATTCCTTTCGCTTGACACCACTTTTACGCTTGGTACCACTGTACCGCTTGACACCACTTTTCCGCTTGGCACTACTCTTGCTTGACACTACTTTTCGCTTGACATCACATTGCGCTTGACACCACTATTTGCTTGGCACCATTCTTGCTTGACACCACTTCTCGCTTGACATCACTTTCCGCTTGACACCACTTTTCCGCTTGACACCACTTTTCGCTTGACACCACTTTTCGCTTGGCGCCACTCCACCGCTTGACACCACTATACCGCTTCACATCACTCTCCTCTGTTGGTCGAATGTTGCACACGATGCTACACATCATATAAAAACTAATTCCACTGCAAACAAACACACACACACACTCACAAGATCCCAGTCTGAGGTTTCTCAATCTCTCCCGTCTCCGATAGTGACTGGTATACAACTTCTGTCCACACGCGAAAATCAGTACAATCAGGAGAAGTGATAGGACCACTCCCACTGATATGGCTGTGATCATCATCGTAGTGCTTGTCGAGCGTCGCTTCACTGAGGGAAAACGACAGATAATGGGGGGGTCTGATGAGATTGGGAGTGAGGGGGTCAGGGTAACAGAAAACACAGGGACAGGGAGGATGAGTGAGGGTCAACGCGTCAAAAATGGGTGGGCTGGAATGGGAAAAATCGACCACTCAATCAAAGGATTCAAATTTACCATTTCTATTGGAAGGTGCCGCGTTTCCGCAGCACCCGCTAACATAAATTATACGTCCAGAGTGGGAACATTTGTCCCAACTGCAGGATTCATCTAACCGGTGTGCAATGGTGAGACTCGGCCCAGAGGAAGACCCTGATAGATCAGCCTTAACCTCGACGTCAGGTAAGTATGAGGATATCGCGCAATTTTGGAACTAGTTTCAAGAGCAAAAACAAATCCTTGAGTTTGAAAACAAAATGAACAAGTAGCTCAGATATAGCTGTTATTTCAATTGTTATACTTGTTGAAAAGTACTTCTTCCGTATTGAATGATAGCATAACAATGTCAGCTTAAGTAAGGATAATCGAATCAATAGTTGCACATAACCGAGTCATCGTGTACTGTGACGTTGTGTAATGTGATACAGACTGTATCATACAGCTGTATATTTCCATCACGAGATTCCACGGTAGATGTCATAATGTGATCGTATGCTACTGTATTCTGTTAAGGAGTTATGTCGGCCCTTATCTCGGGAACCGATTAACGGATCGACGTGAAATTTTGGTTGTCCGAGTTTCTCATGGTCCTTGAGCTAAGGTAAAAGTTTCAAGTCAATCGGCCGATCTGTTTGGGAGATATCCTCAAATGCTCACTCAAACTGACATGTTTAAGTCGATAAGGGGTTATGGCGGCCACAAACTCAGGTGATGATCATCGGATTGAAGTGAAATTTTGGTTGTCCGAGTTTCTAATGGTCCTTGAGCTATGGTAGAAGTATCAAGTCAATCGGTCGATCCGTTTGGGTGCTATCCTCAATCGCTCACTCAAACTGACACGTTTTGGGTGGAAAAGGGGTTATGGTGGCCATTAACTCGAAAACCGATCATCGGATTGACGTGAAATTTTGGTTGTCCGAGTTTCTAATG
>CAMPET010000238.1:43630-71788 GCA_946803715.1 Beroe ovata | reverse complement strand
GTGTGTGTTTGTGTGTGTGTGTTACGTGTGTGTGCATGTGCGAGTGTGGATTACTCTCATAGACTAGCAGTGTTGGTTTTTCCATGTTTAAGTGCTCCCCAGGTAACTTCTAACTTTCAAGTGCATTTATTTTCGCATTATATTCGCATAAAATGACAATTCCACATAACTAGAATTCTGGTAATGGAAGACATGAATTTAAGTATGCTAGTCAATTCCGACGCAATATTTACGCTATCTAATTCGTCAGAGAAACTCTGTAACCCTCAGAGAAACTCTGTGTTTCTCAGAAAAACTCTGTATTTCCCAGAAAAACTGACCTCTAAGAGCAAGAGTGCCGGGAGGATGGCACGGAAAATTCAGAGACTGGTGGTCACTGATGCAGCTTGCTGGATACCAACCTGTATCTGTGCATACCTTCACATTGGGGGCATTCACCTTAGCAACGATGTGAGTCGTTATTGTGTTGCTATGGAGTGTTGCTAAGGAAATGTGTTGTCATAATAATAATAACTATGCAACATTTCAGTTGTACGCGTACACAGCAATCTTGGTGTTGCCGATTAACTCGTGTCTCAATCCAATTGTGTACACCGACATTATTGATCAGGTAATGATGTTACAGTCACATGACAACAGCTGTCACATGATCGTAATGACACATTGTGTTACCATGACAACACCATCATGACACGTTGTCACTATGACACGTCTACATCTGTAATGACACGCTGTCACCACGACAGATACACGTGTGGTTACTGACCCGGGTGCTGAAGCGGGGAACAGACAGTCTCAACACTAACAACGAGCGTGTGTACGATGTTAACAATCTCCAACTGTCACCAATACAAGAACTGACACCGGGTAACAGTGCTACATCCACTGCTATTCGACAACAGCAACAGCAACAACAACAACAACAACAACAACAACAACAACAACAACAGGTATACAACTGTAGTAGGTATACATCAGTTAAATTTGATAATGTTTTCATCAAGGAGAGGTGGTGATATTCCGACTAGTCATGAGATTCTTAAGTTTGGTCATGTTTCGATATTTATCGTGAGCAAACTCAAATCTGATTATATTAAGTAGTGTTGTTAAGTTTAGAACAAAACAGGAATCAATACAGGTCAAGATACCAGTGACAATAGAACAGAGCGTGAAGCAGTGTCCAAAGAATACTGCGGCAGTTGTGGAACATAAAGTTATTCACCCTGTCAGGGATAGTATCTATGAGAACACGTTCTCCCATGGAACACCAGAGTCAGATATATGACAACGTGTTGCTATGGAAACTTGTTGCTATGCAAACGTGTTGCTATGGAAACGTGTTGCTATGGAAACGTGTTGCTATGGAAACGTGTTGCTATGGAAACGTGTTGTCGTGATAACATATTTCCGTGGACAACGTATTGTCTGGGAAACGTGTTATGTTCCTAACATATACGTATTCCTAATTGGAAAGGTGACAACCCAGACGTCAAAATAATGTCAGACACCGTGACAGATTTTTCTGATGTAAACCTCCAAAGAATGATGTGTGTTTCCAATTCTCAAATCGGAAATTATAAATGTGTTTCAATATGCTGTACAATGTCTGTATGTTATACCAGTTTTTGCCAGATAGATTGTGTTTAATCGACTCACTAACGCACCAACTCACATTTTCTGGCCTAAGTCTGGAAAAAGACAGAACCATCATTTCTGCGAATTTTCTCGGATTCCACTTCATGGATCGCGCCAAGAACATTTCGATATGATTCAAGCCGTTCAGGGCGCGCGCGTAGCGCGCACGGCAATTCTTTCACTGCAAATATTTGTCGTTGTATGGAAATGTCACCGCGCGTTCAGTAAACATCTACAAAACCCTGCTTTTCAGTGTGACCGGGACATTCTGACTGGGGAACAGTCTGGAAATTATCGATCCTGCACACTCCATTCGGCGATAAGGAGTGGTATCAAGTGTTCCTTATAGATTCGTCGATAGAGTGTTCATCTCTGCTTGCAAAAGTGTTGTTTATGCTACTAGCAAATGTGTTGTTGTTATTGTTATTGCTGTTTTGAACTACACTGCTGGCGAATGTGTTGTTGTTGTTGTTGTTGTTAGTATTGCTCCGCGATTGTTGCGGTGCATTGGATGCGTTGTCTGGTGTTGTATAGGTCCACTGATTAGGCGAATACATTGCCCATACTTGCGAACTGAAAATTGAAAAAGTATAACACTGAAACTCACCACTGTTTTATCACTGTGGAGGAATACAGTTCTAGTCATTTGAAGTATACTAGAAATTTGATATTATTTCAATATAATCAAAGTACCTGTTGTCTGATTCTGCAACACTGTTAAGATCTGTGGTGTCAAATCCGATTCTTCTCCGTACCTCAGTGTGTCTGGTGAGTGGTGTCTTCCCTGACTTAGTCTTCACCTGCCGCAGGTTGAGTGGTGTAAAGAAGTTGGAATGATGCCAAGGAGTTAGAGTTGTGTCAAGGAGTAGAGAACAGTACTTAAGAGAAATGTCAATTAGAGGTGTCAAGGATTGATTGGTGGCGTCTGTGAGATGCCTCAGTTAGATGAAAGTGGTGTCAAGGACAAAGAGAGATGTCACCACCTGTAACACCGAACTCTCTTTCTTGCTTTTGCTCTCCAACAATGCTTGGTATTCGTCCAGATGCTCGATTCTGTGATTTACCAGTGTCAGCTCTCGCCTTATCATACTAACAGGGAATAACATGGAGTACGGAGGTTTGAAACGCACAATATGTCTCATAAAGTCATAAAAAGTAGTTTTTTCAGACAACTCTACTGAAAGTGCTCATCAGATCATTCGAGAAAGCAATTAAGACCGCAATTTTCAAAATAAATTTCATTTTTCAAACTCAATTCTCATATAAACAGGGTGCACGGTAATTCAATTATCATATGAGAAATGCATGGAAAGGGTCACAAATATATCCAAAACAGTAAAGGGTCACACACGCGTTCTCTTGTCTATATCACGCTTTCTTGAACATTTTCACTCTCTTCATGCCTAGTTCATGGTAGAGCCAGGTGGCTAGTGTCAACAGAATGAGACTACCCTGCTGATGAGTGGCGGCAAGCCATGTGGGCACATGGAGAAGCAGTGTACTCACTCCCAGCGCCACCTGTGTCCATCCCATTGCCATGAGGGCGTGGGAAGCCAGCCTGGCCCTATTGGGCAGGATAAGTGGTCGGGACAGCATCCAAACAGCACAGATACAGACCAGCAGGGTGTGTCCCAGCAGCCTGTGATCGAACTGCACTGTGGTCGTGTTCTCGAAGAAGTTCCGCCAGGTCGGGGAGAACGACACGATATCATCAGGTATCCACTGGTCCGCGAACTTGGGGTATGAGTTGTACACCAGTCCAGCATCGAGTCCTGCTACAAAAGCTCCCGACAGTGCCGTGATGAAGGCCAGACCCGCCACTCCACCACTCCAACGTCTCAGTCCCAATAGTGCTGGGGAGGAGGAATGCTGGGCGGCGGGAAGGAGAATGTCCAGCGATGTCTTGAACATGGAGAGGTAGAGGACAAATGCGGAGCCCAGGTGTGCAGCTAGTCTGTACTGGGATACTCGGGGAATATCGTAGCTGTCCGGCTTGTCCTCCAGTCCACTCTTCACCATGTACCAGCCCAGGAAGCCCTGGAACACCACCAGCGAGCTGAATCCAGCTAGCCGGCTCTTGAGCTGTCTGGAGATCCATGGTCGAGTGAGTAGGGCCAGAGTCGGCAGGACAACACAGGTGCCAATAACCCGGCCCAGGTGCCTGTGTCCCCACTCCATATACCAGATAAACTTGAACTCGTTGAGAGTCATACCGGAGTGACAGACCTGGTACTTCCACTGAGGGGATGCTTTGTACTTGTCAAATTCCACTTCCCACTCCTCTGCAGTCCTAGGAGCTCGTCTTCCCGCGAACTTCCAATCCGTCATGGAGAGTCCTGACTCTGTGAGTCGTGTCACCCCTCCCACACTCACTGTCATAGCAACGAGTCCACAACAACCTAGCAACCAGTAACCTACAACTCTAGTCTTGCGCTCAAGGGGAATACTCCGGAATCTGAGGGTGGAAAAGCGACGATTCCATGTCTTGGGTTGGAGATGTCTGTAGAAACCCGTGGAAAGATGTCTATA
This sequence comes from Beroe ovata, assembly GCA_946803715.1. Lineage (NCBI taxonomy): Eukaryota > Metazoa > Ctenophora > Nuda > Beroida > Beroidae > Beroe > Beroe ovata. Next base: position 67,624 of record CAMPET010000238.1, on the reverse strand, counting down.
GTTGTGGACGCTAGTGGACAGATGTCTATAGTTGTAGACAGTGTTGGTCAATGCTCTTCTTACACCACATAAACATATCATAATCTGAAATATGTGAATTTTTAGAAAACGTGATTTATAAAAGTGTTCAGAGCATTCAAGTTGAAATGAGGGTTCAATTTTGCACAATCTCGAAATGACAGCAAGTTAGACAACAAGTGATGAAATATCTAAACGATGACGGTATAAAAACAACTGAAAACGAAAATCATCAAAACGTCAATATCTAACCAAGTACAAAAATTACGAAAACAGAAAAAATGTGTTATCTTGTAAAATCATATAAATCAATCACCGAATAAAACAATCAGTTCCCAGTAGAGCATCAAATTCACAAAATCTCAAAATTTCAGGAGTGATATTCTCAAAATCTAAAGTTATCTTAGTCTTCCCAAACTCTTAAGTAAACTCAAAGTGACGAAGTTCGTCCAGAAGATACAGCCTCTTGTATCTTGATATACCTCCTGTAATTCGGCATCCAGATATTCCGTACAGCGTCCTTGATGTGCGGCTGGAGTCCCAGTACAATCCCATTGAACAGGCTGCTTACGAGTAGAAACATATGAGCGAGTGAGAGGGACCATTTCCCAATCGCAGTAAACTGCAACCACTGGTTAGAAGTGTGGGGCAGGCCAGGTATCATCCAGACTATGTACACGTAGTTGTAATAGCCGTATGTCAGGGAGAACACAATTGAAACCATCACAACTGTTTTAGTTGCTTTCCTCCTGACATCACTCTCTTCACCTGACTTTTTGAGGAGAATGAATGCAGCCATGGCAACACACAGGATGGAAATGTTGAGAATGATGTGGAACAGAACATCCGATATGTAGTAGTTGTACTGGTGAGCGAGGGGGGAAAACCGCTTGAAAAAACACTCGGTAAATCCCGTTACCCAGATCAGCAGGATGGCAGTTTTTGTGTTGCTCATGGATACTATGTCGTTGTATCGGAATGGCGTTACTATGGCAACCAGTCTGGACGAGTTAAGCAACAGCATGATGAGAAGAGTTGTCCACAGAAACAGAGCTTGTAGGAAAAATATCGTCCGAAACAACTCCGCTGCTTTGATTCCATTCTCCATGCAGAAGATGTAAGCAGCTTGGAGAAACCCATTAAACCCATTGAACAAATCAGAGATAAGGAGGTTAATGACAATGAGACCGAATGGTTTCTCCCAGAAGTGCAGTTTGAGGTACCCTGCTAGTACTAGTCCAGTGATACAACACACGATCGAACCGAGCAACATTTCCAACACTATGGCAACCTCTGCATAATGCGTTTCCACAGCAACACTGACCATCGATTAGCAACAAGAGAGTTTCTTCTTACAGACAGCTATGTAACAAATCGTGCTTCCAAATTTAAACAATATGCTAAAAGTGAAGGGGGAGTAGAGCTTTATCATCATGAAACATGATATGATGAATTATCAAATGAAAAAAAACAGAACTGATTTTCGACTTTTCATTTCATCATGTGGTGGTAAAACTGCAAATCTACAATCACATTATTCTTCTGCTCTTGTGCTTCCGCTTTTTAACAAAGACTTGAGTTCACGATAAAGGATTCAACACTACGCGGTCATTGAGCGAAACTTTAATAATCAATAGGTATCATCTTGTTATCAAATCAATAATGAACAAACTCCGGAAGTAAACATAAATCTGTGGATCAGGTATCATCTGTGATCACCTATACAAAACGCAAACTGAGACGAAAGCATTTATAACATTAGCCGCAACTAGAGCGGTGGAAAACATCTGAATTGCAAAGCTCAGTCTCTCCCGTGACACAAAGTAACACCCATCGAACACCAGCTGCAGAGCTGCACTCAACATATGCTGACCGTCAAGATAAAACGCGGGGACCGCATTGAAGATCGCAAGGGCACCCGACAACGACACGACATAGATGAGAAACAGCTCGACACAGTTTGGCAGCTCCCTCCAGAACAGTTTAGAAGTGTAATCTGAGAGGGATAGGGAGTGGTAGAGGTGGGCAGGGTCGCCCACAAAGAGAGCCCTCTTGTCCGATGCCGAGTGCCGGATTTGGAGGAGATGACCCTCCCTGCGGTGGGGCTTGTAACAGCTCCCCCCGTTACAGTCCGTGTCACAGGGGGGAAATTGGAGCATGTGCCGGACCGGCAGACACGCATTCCTTCCACCGCTACCCTCATAACACAAGTGTTTCTGGGAAACAACCCCCTCCACACAGCAGTCTGTCTCAGGAGACAGATTGGGGAGGAGGTTCTCATCCACGCAGTTTCCCTGGGCTGGTAGTGAGTACATATTCCACAGACACTGACCCCACGCTACCTTATCAGTGACCAGGCAATCGTTGACAGAGTAGAGTTTAGTGCCGACATTCACCTGATTACTGAGAGCTGAGCCTGGCTCAACATTGGTTACCGTCACGGCATGATCCTTAACATAACCCAGGAGGAATAGTAACACGGGGAGGGCATTCCATATGAGATACGCTCCCACCATCATAATGCAATTGTGCCACACTCCTCCGCAAAAAATACGGAGTCTCTGAAACGCGTCGCACCGCTTCAGCGCCTGCGTGTTGAGATCTACAAACGCCGCAGGGTAGATGAGGAAGAGGAAAAGCCCTGATCCGTACATAGAAACTCCCTCCCGGGCAGCAGCCAGGGCATGCCCAAACTCGTGGAAAATCCCCGAGATAAGGAGAGTGAGGAGGTAGGGCAGGATCTGGTTATTGGGCAGGTTCACGCCTGGGACAACTGGGGTCAGGATTTTGGAGTCCTCAGCCCCGCTGCCGTGAGTAAACGAGGCGATCAGAGTGTACAGTAGGATAATTATACTGGAAAACATGATGATTATCCCAAAATATGCCCCGCACGTGAACCAAACAGCTACTTTGGAGCTGTGCTTCCTGACAAAGTCCCTGTTTGGGCCAGAATTGAACCGGTCGGTATGCCACTGAATCTGGACAAACTTCACGAAAATCCCATTTCTCGAGAGGTAGAAGTTGTACTGCTCTCCCACGATTTTAGTGAGGAGAATGTGGATGAGGTTGATGAATAGCCAGAATAGTGAAACTCTGGACACAAGTTGTAGTATCTGTAACATGAGGATCAAGTCATGGCGCGGTATCTGAGAACGAGTCATGTGTTAGTATATCATCACAAAAACTCGATCGAAATATGAATAAACAATGAAGAAAATATGACGATATTTTACAGTACAATGACTCAACGACTCAACAACAAATTTAGTACAAGTCAATGTTAGCATGGGATATTAAGCTGATTTCTGCAGGGTCGTCTGGCTATCTTACAGAATACATCTCTGTCATAGTTTCTTCTCATCTTCAACATCTCTGTTGTACAAAGATATATCGATGCAAAGTTAGGGATATTATGAACTTTCACTTTGTGCCTCGTTAGTGACGACATGGATTTGTAACGTTTCGAACAATTGTTTATGTCACACTGGTACGGGTCCATATTACTCGGTTTGGGTCCCGGAATAACTGGATTTCCTGGTTCTAAGCTCTGTGAATTGGGAAATCCAGCATACCGCTTCCAATACTTGGAACAAGATTTACAAATCTTGATCGGGACACTCGTACTACTCCATGAAACCCAGCATTCATTCTCAGGAGTCTCTGAACAACCAGGACATCTCACTACATCAGCCTCGAAACCCGTTAATAGCGGGTAAATCCATTCTGATCCACCGATTTTTATTTCCTTAACATCTCCTCGGCCACCATTGGCAATCTTCCAAATTTTGTAGTTCTCAGAGTTTTTCCACCGATGGTAAAACTTGAGAATACCGGGACCCGACTTCCAGGGGAGGAACTGCTGTCTGATATAATGAAACTGTTTACCGTATCTGTGGACTGCTCGTTCAAATATCAGCACCTCATCGCTGGTCCACGAGTCAGTGTCATCAGATGCACACGATTCTCTGATCAGCTGGGATGCCGTGGATTGCAGATCGTAGTTGTTGCGGCTGAATAATTCCAGTGCTCTCTGGAGATAAGCGTCTCTGTATGCTTGTGATGGGCTGGCCTTGCTGTCAGTGAACTGTTTCAGTGCATGGAGAGACCTTGCCATGCATATAAGGTTGTCATAGTCTGCATCTGAACATTTATCAGGACTCCAAAGTATCGTTTCTTGGGGAGAATCACTATCATAAGCAGGTTTATCACAATTGGGCAGCTCTGCTTGGTACTGAATCCCGGTCATAATCGAGCCCTTGTCTTCGAAAACCTCCTGTTTATCCGGGTCGAACGCCAGGAGGAAGAAAAATTCATCCTCTTTTTCCAGAAAACCAGCAGGACAATCAACGACTGTCAGTAGCATAACATTGCATCTTCCTCTGATGATATCGGGGGAAATGATGATACTTTCCTTGCTTACAAAGAGCATTCTCTGCAGAAGACTGAAATGGAGTTGAACGTAATCTGGGATGTAGGAGGAACTCTCCGCTCTCTCCCAATTGAAATCTCTGCCATTTATGAAACAGTCTGTGTACTTGTCAGTCATTTTCAACAGATTTTCACTCAAATTTGTCCTCCTGTAAAACTGTTTCACCTTTATCTGGACATTACAATCCTCTGTCACCTGAATTTCTTCTATCATGCATATCCAAAATGGTTCACGTGGTTCCAAAAGATCCAGATAAATGTAATCTCCGATCTTGTATGTGTCTGTCTCAGGGGCACTCATGTTTTGTAATCACTGTTGGAGTGTTGTGGTGTAAGTGATATGCACAGTAAGTAATACTCTATGGTTGAACAATGACATGGACAATTTGAACTTGGGGGTGGTGAGAGGGGACAATTCATGAAAATATATCAAATAAAACGTGTAACTAACAACAATACTTATAAATACAGTTTAACATACTCAGTATATCACCTGTGTTACTATACCAATCATGACAGTTATACCAAAATGTATGGACACTTGGAATGAATTATAAAACGGGTTCAATCGTCACAGCAAATTTCATGACTTAAGTCGTCTTCGGAACATCAACATTTATTAAGAACAGACAGCTGATTTACTAAAAGACTTCAAACTATTTCAAGATTTAATAAGCTTATATGCTTTCATGAAACTGCAAAGATCAGCAAAAATTCTTCTGTTAAAGTTCATAGAAACGCATCAAATGCACAAAAGGGGTCAGGACTGGAGTATATATGAGATTTTAATAACTATCACATGAAACCAGACATTTTTAATAAGTTATTTGCATATGCCATGGGCTTAACATCTGGATGTGGGACCGCTTCATAGGTCGTAAACTTGGGAATCAAATCTTCTTTAAGAGTTATGAATGCACCCTTATTCCCCATCTGATCGCAATAATTGGGTGCGGAAAACACGGTGATGCACTTACCATCGTGACTAACTTCATAGCCCTCATCTTTAACTTCATGACTTCTGATCACATATTTGAGTTTGTTCCTCTCGAGGAATGCGTTCGTGATATCTGGACCAAACTGTACACCCACACCACGCTTGCTGGCTGACCTCCCCTCGAAACTCTGGGGATCGGACCACAGCAAATCGCACATCACGCCAGATTCGGGGGGCTGTCGATTCCTCTCAAAGTTCTCAATGTCTTCAAGAGTAATGCCGTCTTCTTGGAAAAGACCTCCATGAGTGACAAAGACGGCATTGTTGATAACATGGCAAAGAGGGAGCCAATTGAATATTTCAGTGAAAAAATCAGACATGTTCTTGCTATATTTCTCTCTTACTTCCCCATCGAATCCATACATTTGATTCATGTTGACTGACTCATGGTTACCCCTAGCCATGAACATGCGATCCGGATACAACAACTTGAACCCAAATAGGACAAATATCACCTCCACTGAGAAAGAGCCTCGGTCAACAAAGTCTCCGTTGAAGAGGTATGGATTCGCGTCCCCAGGCAAGCCATTGATCTCGAAGATATTTAGTAAATCATAGAACTGTCCGTGAATGTCACCACAAACGGTGAATTTGTTACTACTCGGAATTGTAATCTTGATCAGGGAGGGTTGCGTTTCAAAATACTTCTTAATCTTCGTTAACATTCCATATGCATACTTCCGATGTAACACCTTCTGGTCTTTGTACCAAGCGATAAGTTGTTCCATGAACTCGACCGTGACTGTGAAGTCTTCATCCAGTGTGGGGCCGCTGTAAGAGTCCTCCACGACCATGTTCTCCAGGTCGATGCTGTCAACTATACTTTTCTTCAATGAATCGACATTGATAGCCCTCTCAAACGCCATCCGCTTCACGATCTTGTCACACTCTTTGAACTTTGCCAGGGCATCCTTGTCCTTTGGCCGAGCTTTCCTTACTGTATCATAGTCTGCAAGACTTTTCTTGTACCGGCCTAGAGCCATGTTTGCTTCTGCCCTTCTGTAGTACGCTTTCAAATAGGTCCTATCCAATTCTAATGCTTTGTCGGCATCTGCAATTGCATATCCGAAGCATTCTGTTCGTAGATATGCAAAACTTCTGTTCCCAAAATATGCAGGAACAACTCCATTCTTTTCAATAGCTTTTGTGTACCACTCTATTGCTATGAGATATTTTTTGTCCTTGAAAAACTGATTAGCTGTGTTCTTGTCTTGCTCAGCTTCTTCCACCAGACTCAATGATACCATTTCATCCAGTACAAACTGTGGGAAGTGTGGTTAATCGCTTAATACATTTCACAATAGATTATTTACGATGGATGATTTGATCATATTGATATTGATCATGTTGAAACATATTTTGTGGAAGACGTCACCAATCAAAATAAGTGACATGATATTATTCAAATGTTAAATTACAATGATGTTTCACAATTCAGCATAGCAAATATAAACAAACACAGACAGCACTCTGACCTAGGGAGCTAAGTATTTCATAGTCATCATTTGTTGTTGACCGAATCATCAAATGCTAAAATAGACCCGAAATTAAAATGCTGAATAACAGGGAACTTGGATAAAACCTCGGCTTTGTACATCTTTATCAATCCTCCATTAACCTTTGTCCATGACTGAACAGATGAAATGTTCCATAAAGAATTACTATGCTCACCGAAAGGACCCGTCTTCACCTCATTGATGAATTTAATGCACTCTAGAAACATGTAATCCTCGTGGAACTTCGACACTATTTCAGAATCCACAAACTGATCTGGTGATATAATAGGATTCCCCAAAAACTGGGAACTCCCAAATATAAATGGGAGGAATTGATAATCGTCTAGTCCCCACACTCCCTGACTCCCAGCCGGTTCCAGCTTATACCACAGCTGGATTTTCCTCATGACAGTAAGGTAATCATTGAATATCAGGAAAACGGTGGACACATAATCTGAATCAGTCAGGAATTCTAATTTGAAGAGACAGCACAGGAATGCAATAAAATTGATCTCATGCCCGGTTCCATAGTCAACTCTTGTGAAATTTCCAAAACTGTCATCGAAGTACACTTTGATTTCGGCAACAGTACTTTTTGCCACGTTTGGTAAGCAATGTTCCAACCACTCTAGAGACTTTTGAGTGACATGCTCTCCAAAAGTACGGAAGGCTTTATTACCGAATCTCTGCTCCTGTTTTTCAAGAGGAATTGCCTCAATTTCTTCCCTTATATGGTCAAATAGTTTTGCAACACCCTTCACTTCATCTCTGACCTCATACTGACATTTAAATGATTTACCCTTTACGGAATTGTTCAGGGTTAAGATGAAACCAATGATGTCTTTGTATGCAGGTGATTCCAACCATTTTTGAACATCACTAATGTTTTTAACTCTTCTGATCGGCTGGGAAAAGGTTTCACATGTTTCCATGCTTAACCAATATGAGGATTTATGTTAGAAATGGATTAAACTATAATATCTATAGCTATAAATCTATAACTATAAATCTATAACTATAAATCATTAGAATAAGAATTTGAAAGTTGGAAATACTAAAACAAATGAAACAGTTGGGCAGTAGCAAGATTGAAGTAATTGAAGACGTCATCAGTATAAATAGAAAGAGTGATGATATGAAATTTAAAATAGTCCTTGAAAACCTGTGAACCTTCATCCCTTATACCAGCCTACCCAGCTGTATCCCCAAAATATGCCATAAACTTTGTGCCTAAACACCACAACAAGAGAACTTTCACACAACTTTTTTAGTTCTCCAATCCATGAAATCTTCCTCTTCATCAGAACTGCTTTCATCCATTTTGATATCAGCATCTTCATTTTCCTCCTTTACTTCAAACTTCTCCATTTTCTCTGAGACTTGAAGTTTAACTTCAAAAGCTTCCTTATCTGCAATGCATATTTCTCCTGTTTCAGCAGAAGTTGCAATAGATTCTACCCTATATGTCCAAAGTTTCTGTTCAATGCCAATATCAATATCTCTTTCCTCTCTCAACTTTTGATCATCATCTTCCAAAATAGCATTATAACGATCATCTTCCTTCTCCATCTCATCTTGAAACCTCTCCCATTCAATTTGCTGTGGATCTTTATACTCAATCTTCCTTGCTCTTGCATCCTCCCTTGCATCATCAAAGAATCCTTCTGGTAAGTCAGCTTGAATCGGTTTCTTTTCCTTACCCTCTTCTTCTTCTGCATCAGTTTCTGTTGAATCCATAGGCTCACTTGAATTAGCTACAACCTCAGGCAATACTCCATCATCAAAGAAACCAGCAGGTAAACTTGATTTTGTTTCTTCTGCGATTTTGACACTCCTAGCATCAGCCTTTTGATCAAGAGAAGCCTGCCTGCTTTTTGGAACAAATCCCTCAGGAAGCTGTGGAACAACGATAGATGACTTCTTCAATATCCCAGTCTTCTTTGGCGGTTTTTCAGGAGACTTATTCTTGATCACATCTTGATTTGATTTAATGTCGGAATGAACTGTCTGTGTCTTGGGCTTTTTCAAAGATCTTGGAGGTGCATCATCTGCTTTTGTTAATGGGCGCTTGAGGTTGTTACCTGTTGTCTTTCCAGCTTTGAATAAAAGTAACTGGTCCTTGTGGGATTTTGTTGATAAGTGAACCTTCCATGCATTTGGATTTTTCACCAAGTTATTGCAGAGCAAACAGTACAAATCTCCCTTTGAGTTGTACTTAGCCAATGGGTGGTCAACTCTGGCACTCTTTCCTGTAACATTTTTGCCTAAAAGACTATTCATGTGCCTAAAACAGTAACTTAGATGAAAAAACAATGTATCATTAAATACAGTTAGTGAGGATTAGAATTTGGGAAACTTCTTACAATAATATGCATGTAAAGATACCTTGAATTATGAACTTCAGCAAAGACTGCAGATTGGTGTTCAGAAAGAATCTTTGTTCTTGGAATTCTGATCATGACAAAATGATCTTACCCACATACCTCTTTTCAGGTAAGTAAAATATCTGTAAATTTCGTACTTGTCACAATAATGAATGATTTATTTTTCTCCGAAATGGAGGCAAACATTGCACCTCATTTACGTTTGTCAGATGTTACCTGACCTGCTTCTCGCGCGCGCGCCGCGCGCGAGCGAGAAACAAAGGTCAGATAAATTTGACAAATTTACATAACATACATCGATTTATCAGTACTGAGGAAGTGAAAGCCTTCAATAAAAGCATTTTATGAAAACCTTTCATAAAAGCGCGCGCACCGCGCGCAAGAAACAGTGGACAGATGATGTCCGGCAAGCAAAGTTTTTACATTTGACATATGATCCATGTAACACTGCCGCCGCGCGCGCACACGACAGAGCGGCAGACAAATGACATGACGTCGATGTGTACAGTAATGGTGTAGTTATGAATTTATTGAGTGTAGTAATGAATCTATTGAGTCATTCATTGCATCTATAACCGCACAAATTCAGAATTTAGCCGCGCATATCTGTGCACACGTTGCACGCCCCTGTTCAACTCAGCGAACTGAAAAGTCGTAGTCTATGCCTGGTATCTATTATTTATTCATTTATTTCTTTATTCATCAAAAAGTTACAGGGATAAAATGTGTATATATTCAATTGTTTGATTCAATTGACTTTGTATCACTGTCTACAATGTTCAATCATCTGAAGTATGTATATATTTTTGATTTGATTATATTTCATTTTTATTTAACAAATTGAATCACCTCCAAAGCAAAGCAGATAGAACTATCGCATATTATTTCCACTCATAATTTTGTTGCTCTTAAGGCATTATTGTTTTAGTGATATCAGGACCCAGCTCTAAAAGATGGAAATTCCCAGTTTAAATTTCATTGTCTCAAGTAGCTCAAGTATCTTGTGTAACTGTGTTCCTCTATGATCGGGAGCATTCTTGAGTTTTGCATCACTGATGAATTTACTCATGTAGCTCATGTTTGGGAACAACACCAGTTCTTTTGGGAGCTCAACATTTGGTGGGTTTGGGCAGACTAACAACAACAATAACAACAACAACTCTGGTGGCTTGTTTGGGAATAAATCTGCATTTGGTTCAACTAATACTCAGAGCAATACTTTTGGGTCTACTTCAACATTTGGGTCATCCTCCACTCCCAGTGGAGGTTTATTTGGGTCCAAACCTGCTAGTACAGGAACAGGCTTGTTTGGATCTTCAAACACTGGCTCCTTTGGCTTTGCAACAACAAACAGGTTGGTTATAGTGTTCACCCACTCACGTTTAATTAAATGGAATAGTCAGTACTTGATGAATTCAATTTATCTTATTTCAGTAATAATGCATTTGGGGGTGGGTCATCTCTGTTTGGAAATAACTCTGCAAGCACATCCAGTGGTGGGTTATTTGGTTCCACAAGCACATTTGGTAACACTGGAGGAACCTCTACATTTGGTGCCAGCAGTGGAAATACTGGATCTTCCATATTTGGAGGTGGAAACTCGGGCACTTTTGGTGCCACTCAGCAAAATGGAACTAACATCAAGTACAATCCTCTCACTACAACAGACACCCAAGTTATCAAAGGACAGTCCCAGGTGACTCATATGAAAGTGCTTGAAAAGTAGAGCAAGTGCTTAAAAACTAAAGTAAGTGTTAACTTCTTCATTCACAAATACTTCTGTACTTCAGACTGTACAAGTGAAACTGCAAGTTATTACTGGCATGAAAGAGTATGAAAACAAAAGTTGTGAAGAGTTGCGATGTGAAGATTATCTGGCAGGAAGAAAGAGTGGAGCATCATCAGCAACCCCATCGGGAGGAGGGGGTGGTTTGTTTGGATCAACCACTCCAGCAAGCACCACAAACACATTTGGTGGGTTCGGGAGCACAAACACCACAAACAACACAAACAACACATCAGGCGGATTGTTTGGTAATACAAACACAACCAACAACAATACAGGAGGACTGTTTGGCAACAACAGTACAACCAAGGTAAGAATAGTTCAACAATAACTCCAATGTCTTGATTACTATCACTTTGTACTGTACAATATCTCTGTCCATTTTCAGCCTGGAGGTTTGTTTGGCAGCACGACAACAGGAACAACCAGTTTATTTGGTAACACTAACAACACTAACAACACTCTGGGTAACAACACTACCAGTGCATTTGGATCAGGAGGATCCAGCTTGTTTGGAAATAACAACAAACCAGCTACCGGTGGTCTCTTTGGTAAGTGTTTACTTTACAAAGAGCTGCCTTGTTTGTTTATCACGTATACTAGAGTTTTCTCACACAAACTAATGCTTCACTATCCCTCTTCCCAGGGAGCACTGCCACGAGCACAAGTAACACTGGCAGCAGTCTATTCGGCAACACAAACAGCAACAGCACAACAGGTTAGTCCAATGTCCGCGTCTCTCTGTCCCCTGACCCAGACTCAGGACTCCTCATATGTTTTTCCAACTGCTACTCACCTCTCTCTCCCCCCATATATCAGGGTCAAGTCTGTTTGGTAGCACTAACACTAATAGTGGCGGTGGACTATTTGGTAACACAGCAACCAACAACACGAGTACTCCGGGTGGCTTGTTTGGGAACACTAACAACAATAACAACAACAAACCTGCGTTTGGAGGGTTCGGCAGTACTACAACTACAAATACTGGCTTTGGAAATACTGGTAATTGCTTCGTGCCGCGGATTTTTTGCTTCGAAATATAGGTGGATATCAATTTTTGATGCGTTCAATGTGCTGTGATTCATGGACCGCATCTTGCTCAGGATCAAGTCTGTTCGGTAACAACACCCAGAACAAGACAGGGTTCAATCTGGGGTCTAATACCGGCGGAACAACTTCTCTGTTCGGTAACACTGGGACCAGCCCATTCGGAGCAAACAACACAGGTACATAGTGAAAAGAGAATGAGTCTTATGATTGGCATGAATTTCAGAACAGTCCTATCAATCTATGTGTTATCTGATGATATAAGTGACCTGAAATTCAAATCATCACCACTTTTGTCACAGGGGGGTCCAGTCTGTTCGGTAACACTGCAGCAAAGCCTGGTGGATTGTTTGGTAACACTAACACCACTGCTAACACCACTTCTCTCTTTGGTAACACCACTAACAACACGACTAACAACACTTTGGGATTGGGTGGTGTAGGAGCTAACACTCAGCAACCTGTTCTAGGTAACAGTCACCACGATTTCTCTTTCTCTCTTACAAAAATACACACAAGTACACCCTGACTCATAGACACAGGAACACACACGCACACACACACACACGCACACACACANCACACACACACACACACACACACACACCCACAATCACCTATCTCATCTCCTAACTCTATTCAGGAGCGTCACTGGACAGCACGCATATCCATCAAGTGGTCGCAGCGCTCTCCTCCACACCATTTGGGGACTCTCCACTCTTCAGAAATGCTCTGGAACAACACAAGAAGCTGAAACCAGCGACCCCTCCACCAGCTAACCTTGGGAACACAAAGTCCAAGATCAGTTCCAAACTATCAGCGGTATGTCAGTCACTACTTCACAATTTCTAACCTTCGCCAAAATGAGGACTGACGCAAACTGCCATCGGGAATTTATTGGAATTTGAAAAGATGTTTCAAACCTTCATCGTGTAATTCAGTAATTAGATGCATCTCTAGTCTAGTGACTCCTACCAGGTTAAACCGAGACCTCTAAACGGAGGCTACAACCAGCTATTCGAGGGTTTGGAAGACGACATTGCTCCATCACCCGAGGCATTCCTTCCTCGAACCAGTCTGAAGAAACTAGTGCTCCAATCAACGCGATACACATCTCCCCAAACCCCCGAGTTGTCAAGACAACCGTCTGATGTGTGTGACCAGGGGAAAGTATCAGAGCAGGAGCCTGTAGAGACTACAGCTGTCACTAATAACGGTACTTTCGCCCCTGCTACATTGTATCATTCTGATTACAACTTGTACAAGTGTATGAAACTGACACGAAGTGATTCTGACAGTCAACTTTTGACTGTCCTAGTTCATACTTCCCCGGCTATGTCAAATGTTGTGACGCATTCTCAGATGTCGTTGACACCACTATGAACACACTGACAAGTAACGTGACACCAGATTCCACCAATGCATCCATAACACGGGCTAATCTCAACTCCAGCTTCCCTCCTATCAAGATATCACCAATCAGGTGAGGGTATTTCCTCTCATGACGATGTTTCAACTTTCATGTTAGCAAAGTCCTTTATTCAATCCCAGCAAATCCCAGCGAATCGCTCCAACTTTTCTCTTCCTAAGCGTAAAACTCGGCAGTTTTAATGTAAAACTCGACATCAGTTCTAATCATAGGTAGTTTAGAGTGTTGTGTTTCATCTCCCTCAATTATTCCATATAAGGAAATTACCGTTCATGACGCTGAACGACACGCACACGGAGTTGGAAGAGAACGACGTGACGCAGGTGACGTCACCAGACCAGACACTGACTGAGGATGATAAAGGAGCAGCAAGGGGAGATTGTAAAGGAGCAGTGGCCGAGGAAGGGGAGGGGATAGTGGCGTGTAAATCGGAGAAAACATCACCAAATAGGAATAATGATGTAACGCTACAGGTACGTTCATGCTGTGATGTGTCTATTCGTGTCTCCAGTTAGTTGAGACACTTCCTGAAGTAATTTTGTCTATTTCACAGGAGGACGAAGCAGACGAGCCTGTACTGGGGCTGGACGGGAAGCCCCTCAAGCCCCCTCCTCCCAGCCTGCCCTTCACATTGGAGAGACCAGAGTACTACACTGTACCTGGGGCAGGGGAGTTGCTAGCTCTGATCAGGGAGGAGACTCTCGTTGTCAAGGATCTGATAGTGGGGAGAACCGGGTAAGTTTGTCACCCAGACACGCACATACACATGCACACAAACCCGGACACACACACACACTCACGTCTCACATACAAACATACAGAAACACATACATACAGAGTACCTACACACAGACACACGCACAACTAGAGTTGGTAGAGCTAGCAATAACACCATTTCCATGTTCAGGTACGGAGAGGTGAAATTCCTCGGTGAAGTCGATCTCTGGGGAATGGACTTGGACTCCACCATTTTCTTTAGACGGAAGGAGATCACAGTTTACCCTGATGAGAAGACCAAGCCTCCCCAGGGACAGGCACTCAACAGGAGATCAGGTCAGTGAGACTGTTGTCATGGTGACAGTGTTTTCACCCATGATAGATAGAGTTGTCATGGTAACCATGCTCTCTGCAGTGTGTTGCCATGGTATTATAGTTCTCACTGGCATGACATTTCAGAGATAACACTCGACTGTGTCTATCCCGTGGAAAAGGGGACGCGAGACAACATCACTGACCCCAAGGATATCATCAAGCGCGGATTCCCAGCCTACTTGGAGAAGAAAACATTCAAAATGGGGGCCAAGTTTATCGAATATCGCCCCGAAACGGGGCAGTGGACATTCATGGTGAAACACTTCAGTCAGTATGGGTTGCTGGATGATAGTTCTGAGGATGAGGAAGGAGAGAGGAAGGAGGAGAGTAAGAGGGTGAAGGAGGAAGAGGAGGAGGAAAACTCGATTGAGGGGGATGAGGATTTGGGGATGATAAGCGATGAGGACAACACAGCCGAGGAAATCTGTGATGAAAGTGTCGCGTTTCAACCTCGCGTCATGTCCAAAGAGTACCAGGGATACAAGATCGGGCTGTTTGAGGAATCTGACGAGGATTGTGGAATGATGGAGGATGTAGAGGATGAAGAGGGAGAAATGTTTGTCCAGGGGTCTCATTTCAACTATTCGTCGAGCATGGTCCTAAACAAGAAGGGTGCCCTGGGAAAAACAGCTCTAAAAATGGAGAAATTGGAAACGAATGAGGACTTGAAACAGGAATTAAAGAGGGATGTGAAGGAGCTAAAACTGGAGGAACCCAAACTCGGCGGCGTCTCAGTCGTCCCCGCTGTTCTCTGTCTGCCACCCCTGTCCAAATCCATTGTAAACGGGCGAACACATCTCAAAATGGACGAGGGACTCACCCGTCACTTTGCATATCGAGTTGGGTGGTCGGGATCTAACGCCGTTATAATGAAGTCCGATCATATGCCGGGGAAGTCCGCCTCGCACATGAAAATGTTTGAAAGTAGTCGAGGAGGGACATCCTCCAGGCTGGAGCTGAGTGAGGTGGCAGGAGGAGGGAGCACCCGATACCACAGTGATATGCTCGAGTTACAGCTGCAACACACCGTGTTTGCAGAGGGAGCAGCCCCAATGCCTGGAGAGGAGTGTCTGGATGAGCTGCTAGAGAAGTTGACTGAGAATGGCGATCTCACAGCGCTCCCTCCCTCCCTCAAACTTATGAGGGCGCTGTGGGGGGAACATCCGGAGAAGGAGGGGGAATATGCGAGGGAGCAGTTTAGGAGGGAGCGGCTCAACGAGTGGATTGGGGAACAGTTGAAAGTGCTCGCTCAGAAGGAGACAGTGGAATTCTCTAAACTCGGCGGCTGCCACCTGCGCGCGGTGATAGCGTGGCTGTGTGCTGGTGGCGTGGTGGAAGCGTGCCAACTCCTCTGCAAAAGCGGGGATTTCCAACTGGCTCTCCTCGTGTCTCAGTCATCCACCCCGATAGTGAGGCAGCTCGTTCTCAAGCAGCTGGAGGAGTGGAGGGACTCGGGGCACGATGCCCTCGTGTCTCACGACAGACTGCGGGTGTACGTGTTTCTGGCGGGGGAGCAGGTGTGGGAGAGCTCTACCCGGCGGGTGGAGGTGTGCGAGGGGCTGGACTGGTTATCTTCCTTCTCCATATTCCTGAGGTCACAGCCACCGTCGCTGCCGCTCGATGTGGCTGTCAAAGAGTTCCAGGATGCGTTCGAAGCAGGTAATTTCTAGTTGTTTTGGTCACCTATCACCAAGATTCGAGCAAACAGCAAGTATTTGATGATGATTTGTGTTGACTGTTGAGGTGTCAGTGTTAAACATTCCCCAGGAGGGGTGACAGCTCCAGTGGTGGATAAGGCTGGTAACCTGAGCATATTCTGGCAGCTTATCCTGCTCTACTGTAACCCTGCTCACCCGCTACCAGAAGTGCTCAACAACCAGGGTGAGTTACCACTCTGTTACCACTCTGAAAGTGGCATTCTTTCCGAGTGTTTACTCGGGTAACATCCGGATTGAGGCTGCGTTGATTAACACATTGATGTTAATCGTGACTTCTTGAGTCCCTAATCACTTGATATAATCCCTCGTTTCCCAGGTGTGGGACCGGACATGTTGGATGAGCGCGGAGTCTGGTTTATCTGGACTACCCTGACCTCCCTCGGACTGCCCCGGTCCTCCCCCTCCCTGTCCAGCAAGCTCTGCACCAGCTACTCCGCCCAACTGGACCGGGCCGGGCTCTGGGACTGGGCGGTGTTTGTCGCGCAGCACCTCCCGTCCCCCGCCGCGCGTGACGTCACTATCAGGGGAATCGTGCAGCGGAACATCGCTAGCAACACCACTGACACGGATACTGTTTGTGAGGGGGAGAGGATGTGTGTTGCGCGCCACCACGTGCAAGAGCAGGTGTTCCATTGTGCACGTGCAGTGCGCGCGCGTTATGCGCGTCACTGGGAGAACGTGGTCACGTGGTACACAGCTGCAGGAATGTATGACACGGCTCATCAGACACTCATGCAGTTCTTGGGTGAGTGAATGCTTGTTACCATGCCTGGTACTCCCTGAGTTACCATGCACACAGTTACCATGACAACACAACCTGGTATAACCTCCCTTTCTCTCAGCACCTCACAAGATCGTATCCCGGGAGGAGGCTCTCCTCGTCCCACTCCTCTCCCCACTCCACGCACACAGAGGGGAGATAGCTAACTGGACAAGTGGGGGTGGGGTCTACCACGCTTACCTCTCCCTTCCATCACAACTCCCTGAGGTAAACTTGTGTCCGAGAATGAATCGAGTTACGCTTGAGGCTAAAGAAATGAGCCCCAAACCTTTTCTACTTCCTTTTTGAGTGTCTCTATTGAAGAATGAAGACTTGACATTGTTTCCAGAAGGCATATTGATTATTGGTAGCTATGAGGCTCAAAGTCACGTGTCCGATAGCTCATCAGGGAAGCGAGTTAGGCCCAAAATTCGACCGGCAATCGATTCAGCGTCCAAAAATACATAGGAATCGGTGGTATTTGCATGAAAATCGAACAAAAAATTTCCTCAAATTTCAGATGTAAGTATCGGTAGAAAGTGAAGTGAATGATCCCACACTTTTCTACTCCGTTTTCGAGAGTCTCTATTGAAGACTTAACAGACACTTAGGACACTGATTTTCTACCAAATCATCTCTCCTACTCTCATACTACAAGTATCAACCCTTTTAACGATCATGATGAGTTCATTCTCGCCGTGAAACCACGCCCAAATCACCATTTCAAACCCGTGGGAAGCAAAGGTTACAAAATCACGAAAATCACTGGGACACACGGATACCGAAAAATGGCCCAAAATATTTTTGCGGAGGGCATACTGGTAATAAGTGTTTCTGGCCTATTTTTTGACGTAGAATTCGAATCTGAAGGAATTTCCGGGCTAGCTCACCGAGAAATTGCTGAAAAATTCGATTGCTTCTCAGCTGTGAGGTTCAAAGTCACGTGTCCGATAGCTCATCAGGGAAGCGAGATAGGCCCAAAATTCGACCGGCAATCGATTCAGCATCCAAAAATACATTGGAATCCACGGTATTTGCATGAAAATGGAGCAAAAAATTTTCCTTGAATGTCTGATCTGAGTATCGGTAGAAAGTGAAGTGAATGATCCCACACTTTTCTACTCCGTTTTTGAGAGTCTCTATTGAAGACTTGACAGACACTTAGGATACTTATTTATCGCCAAATCATCTCCCCTACTTTCACACTACAAGTATCAACCCTTTTAACGATCATGTCGAGTTCATTCTCGCCGTGAGACCACGCCCAAATCACGATTTCAAACCTGTGGGAAGCAAGACCAGCAAAAACGCGAAAATCAATGGGACACACCGATACTTAAAATCGACCAAAATAATTTTTTCAGAAGACATTCTAGTAATAAGTGTTTCTGGCCTATTTTTTGACGTAGAATCCGAATCCGAGGTCATTTTCGAGCTAGCTCATCGGGAAATCACTGAAAATTCCAATTCATTCTCAGCTGTGAGGTTCGAAGTCACGAGTCTGATAGCTCATCAGGGAAGCGAGATAGACCCATAATTCGGTCGGGAATCGATTCAGCGTCCAAAAATACATGGGATTCGATGGTATTTTCGGTCGAATTCGGCAAAAATATTTTCGTCTTATCACACTTCACTTAGGTTGAAGTGATCCAGAAAAAATAATCCAAATATCCACGGTCGGAAGGGTCGCAAAATGAACTAGATCACAGAAAATAGCCTGAATTTGACCGCTGAATCCGAATATGATGGAATTTTAGACCTATCTTACCGGGAAAACGACTTTAATCTCANATGTCGGAAAGGCCAAGGAACTAACTTTCCCGGAGTAACTGTGAACGTATAATCTCACCCTGTTTTCCCCTGGCTCCGTGATCACCCCTCTCCGCCGCCCCATTATTTGAGGAAACACAATCAATCCGAGTGGAATGACACACCGGTGTTTCCTCCCTGATACACCGCTCCCCCTTCCCTCCCCCTCCTCTCTGCATCTTCTCCACCAGCTCCTCGTACAGCTTCCTATTCCGGTCGTTTACCGGTCCGGGGGTCTGACCCTCCGATATCAACACGTCTCGTAGCTCTTTGTTCGTCATGTCCTTCGCGGAGCGGCGCTCGCCCGCCACCGGCGCTGCTTTTGGCGGAGTTCGCTTAATTTTGGGCGTGGTTATGAGGGGGATTTTGCGAGCAGATGGCGGCTCGGGGAGTGATTCGATTTTGACGGGGGTATCCTCGACATTCAGTTCTTCCAAACTGTCATCCTCCGGAATGACGGTGGGGATTTTAGATTTCCTCCGCGAGGATTTGGGTTTTGTGCTCCGGGTTATGGCAGGGGTGGACTGGTCGCAGGGCGGGGAGGGAGGGACGGTGGTGACGGGGGACTTCCGGGGAGGGGAGGACGCCTTCTTCGGCAGCATCTCGTTACTCCTGTACTTTTCAATAAGTTTCTCGTAAAGGGGCCGTGTGGACGCCATAATAGGACCTGTGAGAAGTTGTGGTTAGCATGCCCAAATATGGTCAAATTTGACTTCGAGGTCATACTATCCAAATATGGTATGATTATTTTGTTACCCGGTGTTTCGCCATGAGCGACCAGAATATCTCGTATCTGTTTCTCAGTGAGGTCTGATACAGGAGTGTTAGCATCACATGCGTCATCGTTAACCTTGACTTTCTTCTTTTCTGATATATCTATCGCAGCAATTGTTTGACGTCTCTTTGACATGATTACTTTGGAAGAGTGATGCAGTTATTATCTGTCTCATCGGATTGAGGGAAATCTAAACTGGATTGTAACGAGGAATGAAGCAAAGAAATGATACGTAAATGCACTGAGTGAAGTATAAAATAATCCTATAAAATATATTTACACCAATATTATAGCTCAAATAATCTTCAAAATAATCCAAAAAGGGGTATAAAAAGTTGAAAACCTCAAATAATAAACGGTGGTAAAAAGTGCTAAAAGTTAGTTGACCGACTGCCGAGACTATTGCAAGGACTACTGAGACTATTCACCAGGGACTTACTCCCCAGGTTATGATTAATCGGACTACTCTGACTGTTGAGTAAGGACTTCCCACTCTGGTTACCATGGTAACCGCCCTGGATACCATAGATACCAAGCGCGCTTTTCCTGCTCGGCACCGTACTCGACCGGTAGTAATCGTTAAAGTCGAGGCGGAGAGTGAACTCGTCAATATACGGCTTGTACCCCGAGTTATTTGAACTCTCAGCCACTGAAAGTTGAAACCGGGTGACGTGAGTACCCTAAATAATCGCCACTAAAAACAGAACTGGCGAAAACAGCAATTCAACTTACCCTTCAGAACAAATATAGCCTGCTTTTTGAAATCCTCATGCCGTTGTATGATCTTATCAAAGTTTGGATGGGTGGCAAATCCACTAATATCCTCAGTGAATGGCGCTCTCTCCAATAGCCTCAGGAATAGGGTCACATGTTTGAATATCTTGAGAATGATTTGGTGGGGAGCTTTGGTAGTTTCGCCCAGCAACAACCTACAGTAAAGGACATATGCTTGAGAAGCTATGAGCTATAAAATGATGTTCGGGGCATCATTCAGAAATTGAAGCTGCAATAACGAAAAATTTGGATCTATGAATCCAAGAATCCTTGAAAAGCTCACTAACCGTTCCATAGCACTGCTCACATAACACTCGTGGACTTCCTGTAGCTTAGAAACGCTATCCACAACCTTGAGTTGGGACTGTAGCTCGTGCCATGATATGTTGTGGAGTTGATGGGTCATGTAGATCTGAACAGCGTGGAGAAACTGTGCAACCTCGTATCGGTATGTTTGTAACCGTCTCATTTGGGGGGATCCACCGTGTTTATCCACTGAACTGTGTGGAGTCAGGGGAGGAAGCTTAACTTTAGTGGAATCAGGGTTGAAATTCATTGAATTCGGAGGATAACAGGGTGGTTTAACTTTGAGATTTGATATTGAGACACTCTCAGAAGGTTTAGAGGAATTCGTCAACTAACCCAAGGAGAAACCAAATCTTGTCTAGCATGTAACATCCGTGCTTGAGCTTCAGGAGAAACTTGAATATCTGAAAACACACACACTGAATACATGTAAATACTCATGAGAAATAATAACAAGTGATCCTAACAATTGAACAAGAATGAGGGAAGGTTGTCAGTGTTTACCTCATTGTATTTGAATAGAGTGTTGTCATTGATAATGATATTGCTTGGCCAGTCAACTTCGTATCTCAATACCAGGCAATCCAACACATCGTCGCTCACTGAGAGCCAATGTGAATTTCAAATCTGCGTACGGCGCGAAGACAAATTTGTGCCACGCGCGTACTTTTGATCAAAGCGTGGATTTGAAGCGAATCCTATACTGCGCGCGCGTAACGCGCGCCACTTTCTGTTTTTGCTCTAGTTGACAAAATCTCACCTCTACGATCGCGAGACTTCGCGCGTTACGCAAACCAATGAAATTCACCTTGATTGCCAACGCATTCCAGCGTGAGTCGGTTGTTGATCTTGGAGCATTCCATAGCCTCTTGCAGAATTGCGTTTAGTTGAGAGGGTGCTGAAGTTATGTCAGTTCCACTGTCTATCTGTAATGGAAGCACGGGTTTAATGTGGTATTCTATACTGAGTAATGACACACACACACTGACACATTTATACTTACCATTTTAAACAATCCCTTGGAAAGTGTATCACCAAACATTCCATCATTCATACAGAGATATGACCTGAAAACATGCATTTAGTTCCTTTCATAACAACACACCGTTCCTACAAAAAGTTAAACATACATCAACTGTCATTACCTCAGAGCATTGAAATGTTCGTCAATCCTCAATTCCTCGAAGAAGTATGAAATTGCAGCTGAATTAACCATCCTAGTCTGTATAAGGAATGGTTGCAGGATCAGTCTTTGCAAGATAACTTTCAAACTTCTCTGTTCATCGACTTCACCTGAAATTAGCGGAATTGAAGATCAATATATCAGTCCTAAATTAATGAAATTCAACTTTGAGGAATATTCAAAGTTTCACTCACTGTCCTCCTTTATTTTATTAGGCACATAGTATCGAGTGAGTCTATCAGTCATAATGTTAGGATTAGGTTTAGAGTTGGTTTCAGGGAATGCTTTCTTCATGTATTCTATCTGCTCATCAACACTGAATATTCCTGAATCACCTAGACAGAAGTGAAGTTTCAGTGATCAAACATTATGAATAGAAAATAACTTTTCGTCGAGAAAGGACAATCTTGAGTGCAACTTTGCGAAATTTCCACATGATAATGAGCCATGAATAAAGTGATTCGGAAGTAACTCACTGAAACTTTGATCTGATTCTTCATTCGGTAACGTATCAGGAAGCTGGACAGTCACTTCACTCGCAATCACTTGACTTGCAATTGTTTGACTTGCAATTGTTTGACTTGTGATCACTTGACTTGTGATCACATCACCCGGCGTCACTTCATTCACTTGATTCCCACCTCCATACAGTATTTCCTTCATCTGACCCGGCGGTTCATTCACACCACGTGATGACATCACTTCCTCCCCAGCATGTGATGACGTCACTCCCTCCCCAGCATGCGATGACATCACTCCCTCCCCAGGGTACAGAACACTCTTCATCTCCCCTACAGGTTCATAGCTCCTCTCAACATGAACACTGGAACCGGACCCACTGTCGCCTGGGTAAAGCAGCTGTTTCGCTTGACCTTCGGGTTCGAATTGTCGTTCATTTGCTGTCGATACTTCAGAAATTGAGGCTGAATTCTGGTTGCCGTATAGGATATCTTTCATATCACAATCCTGCTTGGTTTCAGTAACTGTATTTTCTGTCGGGTTTGATTCTTGCTCAGGGCTAGCAATAGTGAAGGAAACCTCTGAATCACTGTCTGAACCTACGTCTAGAGCAACATCTTGTGCATCAACAATCTCAGACTCTTCCTTCTCTACTATTTCCTCTTCTATTTTCTTCTCATCTCCTAATTTCATTTCTCCCGCAGACGGGCTATCTTGTACAGTCACTGTTTCTCGAGTGGTGTCAAGTTCAGAGTGCACTCCTTCACTTGGTTCCTGTGCATTATCCACAGACTTTTCATCTCTGTCAACTCCCTCTCCCTCGACTAGAGTCTCTACTGAGACTACTTCATTATCTGTGTCAGCTGACTGTTGTCTCTCCATTCCTTCATTGACATCAATCTCTTCTGTCACACTACCCACTACGACACCCTCACCCACTGACCCATCTTCTCCACTTCTCGACATGCCACCTCTCACTTCTCCATTCTCTGCCACCTCGCCACCCCTCCTCCCCCCACCGCTCTCTACCCACGCCCTCAGCTCCCTGTTGATATCATTCATCTCAGCAGTGAGGAATGCCCTCCGCAAGCGACCCAACTTCATCCTCTGTATTCTCCACAGACTGCGTCTCTCTTCCTTCGCCTTCTCGCGAGTCAGTGACGCGTAGTACTCTTCCAGCTGTGACCGGACTTTGGATACCAGCTGAAATACGAGAATATTTTGCGAAAATCGGAAGTGAGCAAATCCAGAATTTTGAAAAGTCAACCAATGACTGGGAGTTAACCAATGACTACGGAAAACAAAAAAAGAGATTCTAGGATCGTAGGATGCCGCGATCAGACATACCTCATACTGCTCAGTTTGACTTCTCTCTATCCGTTCCCTATCCTCCCTCCTCTCTGTCTCCAGTAATGCAGCTCTCTCCTCCACCCTATCCAGCATTTGCTCTTGGAGTGCTGCCAACTCTTGGCGCTTGTTGTCACGTGCCACTGCGCGCCGTTCTCCTGCCTCTTCCATTATCATTGCTATCCT